>WTXH01000038.1:0-215203 GCA_022376555.1 Russula compacta
GGTGGATACCATCAGGAAAGCAGAAACCGACAAAGCCAAGAAGAAGCATAGAGAAGAAGGACAATGCTTTGAATGTAGCAAGCAAGGGCACATGGCAAGAACTGCCCCACCAAGAAGAAACTGCTCCAGAAACCATCTTACATCAAGATGGTCCAAAGCAACAATGAATACTATGAAGAAGAAGAAGATGAGGAAATGGAAGAGGCCAAAGAAGAACCTCAAGAAATGGATGAAATTGAAGATATGGTCAATAGAATGGTCACCTTCTCCAATGACAAGAAGGTGCAATGGATGAACATGATGCAAGCCAAAGGAGTGGATTTTTTGACTGCCTGAATGACACGGCCATCATTCAGGCACTGTTCACAAATAACATATTTGTACCCAAGATTTGATCAGTACAAACTCAAATAATACTATGTTTACAGAACAGAAGGGCCAACACAACAGCACTTGTGGACAGCGGAGCCACAGAGAACTTCATCCACCACAAGCTCATAAAGTGATTCCAGATCCCCACAGTACCTCTTCAGAAACTAAGAACTGCCAGGAATGTTGATGGAACCATCAACCAAGCTGGGAAAATTACTGACAAAGTAGAACTCAAAATTCGACATCAAGGAATCACAAAAAAATTCCCCTTCTTGTCACCAACTTAGGACATGATAACATCATCCTGGGGTACCCATTCCTAGCCACCAATGAACCAAAGATTGATTGGAAGAAAGGAATTGTTGAAGGAAGCATTGTGGTGTCCACCACTGATGCTCACAAATGGAAGGTGCTTTCCCAAATCTGGAAAACCACCACCTATACACACTTAGCAATCCAGGAAGCCAAAAAGAAAGACAAGAAGACCTGGGATCAAATAGTACCAAAAAAATACCAACCATTCCAGAAAGTCTTCAGTGAAGAAGCATTAAAGCAAATCACAGAATCAAAACCTTGGGACCATGCTATAGATCTAAAACCAGATGCTCCAGCATCATTTGACTGTAAAGTCTACCCCCTATCACCCAAAGAACAGGAAGCATTGGAAGAGTTCCTAAAAGAACACCAAGAAAAGAAATACATTGAACCTTCCAAATCGCCATACGCCTCCCCCTTCTTCTTTGTTAAAAAGAAAGATGGAAAACTATGACCAGTCCAAGACTATAGAAAGCTCAATGAATGGACTATCCCAAACAACTACCCCCTACCCCTGATTAGAGACCTAATACCTCGACTTGCAGGGAAGAAACACTTCACCAAGTTCAATGTACATTGGGGGTACAATAACATCCTCATCCAACCAGAAGATCAGCATAAAGCAGCCTTTAAGACAAACAGAGGCTTCTTTCAACCAAAAGTAATGTACTTTGGAATGAGGAATGCCCCAGCCACCTTCCAAAGTATGATGGACTTCATCTTCAGAGACCAACTAGCCAAAGGGAATGTGTTCATCTATATGGATGACATCCTCATCGCCACTGATGAAACTTGGGAGGACCACTACAAAGAAGTAATCAAGGTCCTAGAAGTCTTACAAGAAAATGACCTCTATCTCTGTAACCGGCCTGGGGTGATGGTTCAACACCATTGCACCCCTGTAAGTTGCGGAACTGGCCAACTAGAGTGCTTGTGACCCCGTTTCATGTTCGTGCCCTGTTTCATGTACATCAGCTTGTGATTTTCTTGAGCGACATCTGCTACTGGTCGCTATTGTCTTTTCATGTTTCAGGTATAAATAGGTAGTAGCACTGCCCCTCAGGCCCTAGGCCTGCCCTCAAGTACTATGTACTATATCTAGGGGACTCATTACGCCTGGTAGAGGCAAGTTGAGTCTCTTGTCTCAATACTAGCAGTGTTCTACTTCATTGTAGGTGGCTACTGAGTCGGAGCTCAGCAAGCGATAACCCAGGCTTCGATATCGACAGGCATGTCGACTTTGTCTCTATAAGTCTTCTAGGTCACTTCGAGACCTAGCTCATTGACTTAGTGTGTCTACTGTTACTATCAAACCCTTGGCGGTGACATTAGACTCAACTTGTTTTCAATATGGCTAGCAGTTCAGAAGGGACACTGCAGAATATGACCCTCGATTGGGTAGATGCCACTGAAGGCAGAAGGAACCACAGGGTTCAGTATATCTCCAAAGAACACCCAGCCAATCCCACAGACTGGGATATACAGATCATCATCACAGCGAAAGGCAAGGCACCGACCAACCCAAAGCTGGTGTGCATCCACAATGACAGGTGGAAGGAAGTCCATTGGACTGAGGGACGATACACCCTAGGGGCAGCAGTTCCCCAGCTACACGAATACGACACCGAAGGATCAGAAGCTGACGAGCTTCTCGACAAGGAACTAGAAGAGCCAGAAGCCATCTCAGACACAGAATCAGACGAAGTGGTCAAGGAGATTGACGACGCCTTCAACAGAATCAAGATCACCCCGGTAGAAGAAAAAGCACCGGCATTTCCCATCAGAACCCTCACTCCCCTCCAAGGATTGCCAACCGACGCCTTACCAGCAGGAGCTAGAATCCCCAGCCTTTCACAGGCCATGTCTACCCACACCACTACAGCCATGGCCATCACCGCACAGCCATCGACAACCACCCAAAGCACACCACAGCACATTCAGAACATCCTCAGACAAGTTCTCAAAAGGTCAGGCCCACCAGGAGGGTCCGAAGGAGGACCAGGAGGGCCAGGAGGACCAGGAGGACCAGGAGGGCTGGGAGGCCCAGGAGGATGGGACCTGAACGCACCACAAATACCGGTGGCCACAGCCGCCGATGTAAAAACCATGGGAGCACTCCCACAAGTTTTCATGGGAGACAGATCCAAGGCCGATGACTTCATTGAAGAAGTAAAAGGGTACCTGCGCCTGAATGCAGATGTAGCGGGATACAACTCCCCTTTCAAAAAAATCGCCTTACCCTCACTCTCATCAAAGGAGAAAACATGGCCCAATGGGTCAGAGACATGGGTGAGTGGATCAACAGACTACATATGCCCCAAGATAATATCCCAGCACTATGGGATCAATTCCTCCTAGAGTTCAGCCAGCAGTTCCAGGACACCCAGGTGGCACAGCAGGCCAGGAATGAAATCCAGGACTGCTGGATGAAAGGGTCCAACTATGATGAATACATCACCAGGTTTGAGAGCCTGGCAAGAAAGGTGGGATACACATTGGGAAACAAAGAGACCTATAATATCTTCCTGCAGGGAATCCCGGCATCGCTCCTGCACAACACCCTAAAGCCACCGATCCCCCTCAATTACCATGACCTCAAAGAAAAGGTCAAAACTATCACGCAAGGAAAAACCATTATAGATGGTATCCTAAAGAAAACCATGGCAGGTCAATCACCCTTCCAATGACTTAACAACCCACCTCGACCACCGCCATTCCAGCAAAGAAACTGGCAACCACGATATAACCAAGGGAACCACCCCCAGTACAACTCAACGAATGCACCCCCATCCATGAACAATACCCCGGTCCTGATGGACCTGTCCAGGGGTCGCACCCCTAATAACTGGAGGGGGTGAGGAAACTGGAGGCAGAGAACAGGACCACCCACCAGAGGAAATGTATCAGCACCAGGGTATGAAGCAATGTGATGCTTCAACTGTGGCAGGGAAGGATATTTCACCCATGCCTGCCCTGAAAGACAACAACAGCCCAGGAACCCATATAGGCAAAACCCCCGGCAAGCCAACCTCATCGACTTCCAAAAGGAAGAAGACCAAGACTACCAGATGGCAGAACCATCAGAAGGAACCTCTGTGGCCACCATGCGAGCGCAACTTGAGGGAATGTCTCTCGACACCAGATTAAACTAGCCAAAGAGATGGGAGTTGTGCAGGATTTTCCCTCTGCCTAATCAGATCAGCCCTGCTTAGGTGAATTCATAGCAATAATGTGTACATATGGCAAGGAAATCTATGACAGTCCGTTTCTATGCACAATCAATTGCGAAAAGAGCCGAAGGAGTGGCCCTCATAGACTCAGGGGCCACAGAAAACTTTATGAATCTTAGCTACACCAGATGGCTACGACTCCCCATCAAACGATTGGCAAACCTGAGACCATTGTTCAATGTTGACGGGACAGAAAACAAAAGTGGAGCCCTCAAATACTACACCGACCTACAGTTCAAAACAGGGACACAGACCACAAACCAGAGGTTCTTCCTCTCTGATCTAGGAGACCACAAGGCCATCTTCGGGTATCTGTGGTTTGCCTCCGTCCAACCAAAAATCGATTGGAAAAGAGGATGGATCAATTTCACTCACCTCCCTATCGTCCTCTCAGCCCCGAATGCTGCAAAGGCAGTATACGTACCCTGAACCAAGAACGTACCACGACCAGTCAGAAAGAGAACCGACGCGTACCTCTTAGGGAGAGTAACAATAGGAGGTGTCACGAGCAACCCAGAACCAAACGACGCCATTCCGACTGAGTATAGGCATCACAGAAAAGTCTTTAGTGAAGAAGAATCGCAATGAATGCCCAGCTCGACCATATGGGATCACACCATTGAGCTACTACCAGGAGCACCCACACCATGCCAGGATGACTGCTACCCCTCACGCAGGAAGAAAAGGCCGAAATGCACAAATTCGTCCAAGAACACCTAAAGAGGGGAACTATTCGTGTATCAAAATCGCCGTATGCAGCCAACTTCTTCTTTGTAAAGAAGAAGGACAGGAAGTTAAGGCCAGTACAGGATTACCGGCCTGTCAACAAATGGACAAAGAGAAACAGGAATGTCTCGCCCCTCATCCCACAAGTCATGGACCGACTCAGTGGATGCACAAAATTCACAGTAGTAGATGTGCGATGGGGCTACAACAACATTAGGATCAAAGAAGGGGACGAGTGGAAAGCCGCCTTCCTTACCCACGAGGGACTATTCGAACCCACCGTCATGTTCTTCGGCCTCACCAATTCCCCAGCAACCTTCCAGATGATGATGAATGCCATCTTCCGGCAAGAAGTAGGAGAAGGATGGCTCTCCGTCTACATGGATGACATCGCCATTCACACGGCCAGGCAACTGCACGAAACAGAAGAACAGCACACTGCCAGGCACCGAGAATATGTCCATCGCATGTTGGACAAGCTGGAAAAGAATGACCTCTACCTCAAGCCGGAGAAATGCCAATTCGAAAAGGAAGAGATCGAATATCTAGGGGTCATTGTGGGAAAAGGTCACCTCAGGATGAGCCCTAAAAAGCTGCAGGGGATCGTGGACTGGTCTCCACTGAAAAACCCAACAGACATCAGGAGCTTCTTGGGATTCACAGGCTACTATCACTATTTCGTCCCAAATTACTCAAAAATTGCCCGACCCCTACTTGAGCTTACAAAGAAGGCCACCCCTTGGCACTGGGGAGAAGCCCAAATGAGAGCGTTCGAAGAACTAAAAACAAGGATGTGCAGCAGCCCAGTACTGATCCAACCAAACATCGAAAAACAGTTCACACTCCACGTCGACGCATCAGCATACAGTGTGGGCGCCATACTCTCGCAGGAGGGACAACAACACAACCTCACACCTACTTTGGCCCAGCGGCATAAACCAATCCTCCACCCTGTAGCATACTACTCAGCAACGTTCACACCCACAGAACGAAATTATGACATCTACAAACGAGAACTGTTAGCTGTCATGAAAGCCCTAGCCCATTGGAGACACTACCTAGGGTGGACAAAAACACCATTCATAATCCAAACTGACCACGCTAACCTCCAGTACTGGAAGTCACCAAGGAACCTGAACCGACGGACTGCATGATGGCACGCAGACCTCCAAGAATACGACTATATACTGGAATATATCCCAGGTAAAACGAACACCACAGCAGACACGTTGTCTAGACCGTCGAACACGGACCATGGCGAAGACGACAACAAGGACGTCACGATCATCCCACCTCACCGAATCCGGGCAGCCCAGACAACTCAAGGAAAAACCATTGTACCAAACCTCAAAGAGCTCAGGTGAGCCATCGTTAGAAGTGCCCACGACACACCCACATCCGGCCACCCAGGGAGAGATGAAACCCTGAGAAAAGTACAGGAACAATACTGGTGGCCAAAGATGAAAGAATGGGTGGCAGACTACGTCAAGGGATGTGCAACATGCCAACAAGCCAAGATATTGATGCACCGACACCACATCCCACTGTACCGAATACCTTCAGAACTGGGCACATTACCGTTCCAGACTATATCCATGGACCTGATCACCGGACTACCGCCAAAACAAGGACTAGATGCGATCCTTACCATTGTGGACCACAGATGCTCCCACGCCACCCTATTCCTCCATTGTTCCACTAACATCACGGGGCTGGGAATCGCTCAACTCTACTTAGAACATCTCTACCCATGGTACAGACTGCCAAAGAAATCATCAGCGACCGAGATCCACGGTTTACCTTGAGTTTCGGGAAAGTGCTCACTAGGAGGCTGGGGATACAACAGAATCTGTCCATGGCAGCCCATCCCCAAACTGATGGCCTATCCGAATGAAAGAACCAATGGATAGAGCAATATCTGTGACTAGTGACAGGCGGACAGCCAGACGACTGGACGGAATGGGTCGCAGTTGCAACCACAGTGCACAACAACTGGAGAAATAGTACCACCAAGCTATCACCCAATCAGATCCTCATCAGTTATGAACCAATGTTGGGACCCGGAGATTTGGGAGTCCAGACCAACAATGAGGCAGTGGAGCAACGAGCACGGAGAATGGAAGAAGCACGGGATCAAGCAATTGAGGCGATCAATAGAAAGGTGGCCAATGTGCCGATGGGTCAATACAAAACTGGAGACCAGGTGTGGCTAGAAGGAACACACCTGACGCTCCCACATCAAGGGTCCAAATTAAACCCGAAATGGTATGGCCCTTTCAAGATACTCAAAGAAGTATCCCCGGTCGCCTTCTTGCTGCAGCTCCCCACCTCATGGTTAATCCACCCGGTGTTTCATGCCTCCCTCCTTACCCCATATAGGGAGACGGACACCCACGGGCCCAATTACGCCAGGCCTCCCCCTGATCTGATTGATAACGAGGAACAATATGAAGTGGAACAGATCAGAAACCATCGCTATCAAAAGCAATCAAAGAAGCTCCAGTATCTCATAAAGTGGTGGGGCTACCCTGAAAGTGACAACACCTGGGAACCAGCTGACCAGGTGCACACCCCGGATCTCCTTTGGGAGTATCACAAACACCGGCCCTTGGACAATATAAAAGGGAAGCAGAAACCCCCAGCAAAAACATCAACTTCACCCTCTTCCACTCACACAAACAACATTACCTCTTCATGTCTTCCCCCGCTCCAGTCCCAGTCCCAGCCCCTGCCACGGATATCATGTCCGAGGAGGCTGTCGGGTCTCCCTCCACAGCGGCCAGCCCTGGGCATGCCCCTACCACTCCTGCCTCTCGCTCCATCCATCTCCCTGGCGCCTTCCCCGACCTGGAGACCAATGCCTTCTGGGAGGGCCCCCTCTCCCCCGGCACTGTCCGATCCATCCTCGATGGATACAAAAACCTGGGGCCGGTCCAGCTCCGACAGCTGGCCACAGGTCTCACCTCCACCCTCTAGCAGTGTGAGACACTATTCCAAGACGAGGCACGATGCCTCAAACATCAATTCAAGGAGGTCAACAGAGACAACCATGACTTAAGGCGTGGATTCAACAAATCGATGGGGAGCCCCTTTTATGCCCTGACGGATACGTCGAGAACGATGGGAGGCTCCCAGAGTTCACCATCACCACCCCAGATGGCGAGAAACCTGCTGTTTTCATTAAGCAATTGGACGACGGATGGGTGGCCGGGTTGGCGGCCAATGCAATGGGCAACCACGACGCCCAAATCATCGAACTCTACACCCGCCCCGAGTTCGATGACTTCCCCCTCTCCCCACTTCCATCATGGTTCGCGCCGTCTCTGGGGAACCGAAATTGACTACCACCCCTCCGAGAGGCCATCATCAACTTGGATGATTGGCCCCTCCTCGCCGAACTTACCCACTACCACATGCTGGACCATGAGGTCGACACCTTGTGCGCTGAGCTACGCCTGGCTCAGGCAAATCTGGTGGCATCTGAGGCCGCGAAGCAAGCAAGCAAAGACCAGCTTGTCACAGCAAGAGCTGGGAAGAAAGTCCCACAAGTGGGAGTCGAGCAGTTTCGACCCCAGCTGGCAAGGCGATCGGGGTGGAGAAAGACAGGATGAGGGCATCCTATCTAGCGGAGGAGTGATGTAACTGGCCTGGGGTGATGGTTCAACACCATCACGCCCCTGTAAGTTGCGGAACCGGCCAACTAGAGTGCTTGTGACCCCGTTTCATGTTCGTGCCCTGTTTCATGTACATCAGCTTGTGATTTTCTTGAGCGACATCTGCTACTGGTCGCTATTGTCTTTTCATGTTTCAGGTATAAATAGGTAGTAGCACTGCCCCTCAGGCCCTAGGCCCGCCCTCAAGTACTATGTACTATATCTAGGGGACTCATTACGCCTGGTAGAGGCAAGTTGAGTCTCTTGTCTCAATACTAGCAGTGTTCTACTTCATTGTGGGTGGCTACTGAGTCGGAGCTCAGCAAGCGATAACCCAGGCTTCAATATCAACGGGCACATCGACTTTGTCTCTATAAGTCTTCTAGGTCACTTCAAGACCTAGCTCATTGACTTAGTGTGTCTACTGTTACTGTCAAACCCTTGGCAGTGACAATCTCAAACCAGAGAAATGCGATTTCCACAAAACAGAAGTGGAATATCTAGGAATGCTAGTAGGAAGTGGATGCATCAAAATGGATCCAGTCAAAGTCAGAGGAATTACAGACTGGCCCATCCCTATGACAGTCAGAGAACTCAGGGCCTTCCTAGGCTTTTGGAACTTCTACAAAGACTTCATTGATCATTATTCCCTAATTGTGTGACCACTTCATGAACTAACAAAGAAGAGCAAGAAATGGGAATGGAGCCAAAAAGCCGACGAAGCATTCCAATACCTCAAGAATAAATTCACATCCTATCCCATCCTCAGGAATGCTGATCAAACCAAACCATTCACACTAGACACAGATACATCAGACTATGCCATTGGAGCCACCCTAATGCAGGAATTCGAAGATGGACAACACCCAGTTGCATTCTTTTCAAAGTCACTCAATCAAGCAGAACACAACTATGACATCTATGATAGAGAACTGCTAGCAATAGTATTGGCAGTTAAATTCTTCAAACACTTCCTTCTAGGAGCTAGGCATCAAATCAAAGTGCACTCAGACCATAACAACCTAAAATATTTCCAAGCAGTGCAAAAAGTAACACCTAGATAAGCAAGATGGATGAACTACTTGGCAGACTACAACTTCATCATCCATCACTTTCCAGGAAAACAAAATACCATTGCAGACCTTCTATCATGAAGAAAAGACCTTGAAGAGGGGGTAAACAATGGACAAACTACCATCCTCCCTGATAACCTATTCATTTGAACTCTTTACCTCCCAAATGACAAAAAGAAGCGACAACAAACCCTCAAAGAAATACACAATGCACCCACAGGGGGCCACCCAGGGATCTCAAACACTTGGGACCTAGTCAAAAGATGCTATCATGGCCCCAAACTTCAGAATTTGTCAAAAAATATGTCAGAGGATGCGCCAAATGCCAGGAAAATAAGACCATCCGAACCACAAAAGCCCCCCTACACCACTTTGACACCCCAGTGGAAGAAGGACCTTTCCAATACATGTCCATGGACTTCATAACTGAATTACCAAAGTCTAAAGGATATGACACCATCCTCACCATTGTAGACCAAGGGTGTTCCAAAGCAGTCAAATTCCTACCCTGTAACAAGGAAATCACTGGAGAAGGAGTGGCACAACTGTACCTTCAGCACCTCTTTCCCTGGTTTGGAACCCCCAAATGTGTAACCGGCCTGGGGTGATGGTTCAACACCATCGCGCCCCTGTAAGTTGCGGAACCGGCCAATTAGAGTGTTGTGACCCCGTTTCATGTTCATGCCCCGTTTCATGTGTATCAGTCTGTGATTCTTGTGAGCTGCCTTTGCCATTGGTTGCTATTGTTCTCTGTCGTGTTTCAGGTAAAAATAGGTAGCACTGCCCCTTCAGGCCTTAGGCCTGCCCTCAAGTACTATGTACTATAAATAGGGGACTCATTACGCCTGGTAGAGGCAAGTTGAGTCTCTTGTCTCAATACTAGCAGTGTTCTACTTCATTGCGGGTGGCTACTGAGTCGAAGCTCAGCAAGCAGTAACCCAGGTATCGACATCGACTTGCAGGTTGACTTCCTCTCTATACGTCTTCTAGGACACATCGAGTCCTAGCTTATCGACTTAGTGTGTCTATTGTTGCTGTCAAACCCTTGGCGGTGACATTAGACTCAACTTGTTTTCAATATGGCTAGCAGTTCAGAAGGGACACTGCAAACCACAACCCTCGATTGGGTAGACACAACTGAAGGCAGAAGGAACCACAGGGTTCAATATATCTCCAAAGAACACCCAGCCAATCCCACGGATCGGGATATACAGATCATCATCACAGCAAAGGCAAAGCGCCGACTAACCCAAAACTGGTGTGCATCCACAATGACAGGTGGAAGGAGGTCCATTGGACTGAAGGGCGATACACCCTAGGAGCAGCAGTCCCACAGCTACACGAATACAACACTGAAGGATCAGAAGCCAACAAGCTTCTCAACGAAGAACTAGAAGGACCTGAGGTCGTGTCAGACACAGAATCAGACAAGGCAGTCAAAGAAATCGATGACGCCTTCAACAAAATCAAGATCACCCCTGTAGAAGAAAAAGCACCAGTATTTCCCACCAGAACCCTTACTCCCCTTCAAGGAATACCAACTGACGCATTGCCAGCAGGAGCTAGAATCCCTAGCCTGTCACAAGCCATGTCCACTCAAACCACCACAGCCACAGCCGTCGCCGCACAGCCATCTACCACCACCCAAAGTGCACCACAACACATCCAAAGCGTTCTCAGACAGGTCCTCAAAAGGTTGGGCCCACCGGGAGGACCCAGTGGAGGACCAGGAGGACCAGGAGGACCAGGAGGACCAGGAGGACCAGATCCAAATGTGCCACAGATACCTGTGGCTGCAGCCGCCGATGTAAAGACCATGGGAGCACTCCCGCAAGTATTCATGGGAGACAGATCCAAAGCTGACGACTTCATCGAAGAAGTAAAGGGATACCTACGCCTAAACGCAGACATAGCAGGATACAACTCCCCCTTCAAGAAGATCGCATTTACCCTCACCCTCATCAAAGGGGAGAACACGGCCCAATGGGTCAGAGATATGGGTGAATGGATTGACAGACTACAGATGCCCCAGGACAACATCCCAGCGTTATGGGACCAATTTCTCCTGGAGTTTAGTCAACAATTCCAAGATACCCAAGCAGCCCAGCAGGCCAGGAATGAGCTCAGGGACTGCCGATGAAGGGGTCCGACTATGACGAATATATCACCAGGTTCGAAAGCTTGGCAAGGAAGGCAGGATATACACTAGGAAACGAAGAAACATACAACATATTCCTGCAGGGAATACCAGCATCCCTACTACATGATATGCTGAAGCCACCGATCCCCCTCAACTACCACGACCTTAAGGAAAAGGTCAAAACTATCGCGCAAGGAAAAACCATCATAGATGGCATTCTAAAGAAAACCATGGCAGGGCAATCACCCTTCCAGCAACTTAACAACCCGCCACGACCACCGCCATTCCAACAAAGGAACTGGCAACCCAGATACAACCAGGGGAATCGTCCCCAATATAACTCAACAAACGCACCACCATCTATGAACAACACCCCGGTGCCAATGGACCTATCTAGAGGTTGCACCCCTAACAACTGGAGGGGATGAGGGAGCTGGAGACAAAGAGGGGGACCGCCTGCAAGAGGAAACGTATCAGCACCAGGATACGAAGCAATGCGGTGTTTCAACTGTGGCAGAGAAGGGCATTTTGCCGTGCCTGTCCCAAAAGGCGACAACAGCCCAGGAACCCTTACAAACAAGGCCCCAGACAAGCCAACCTCATTGATTTCCAAGAGGAAGAAGACCAAGACTACCAGATGGCAGAACCATCGGAGGGGACCTCAGTGGCCACCATGCGAGCACAGCTGGAGGGAATGTCCCTCGACGACCAGATCAAGCTGGCTAAAGAGATGGGAGTCGCACAGGATTTTCCCTCTGCCTAATCAGATTGGCCCTGCTTAGGCGAATCCATAGCAATAACATGTACATATCAGCAAGGAAATCCATGACAGTCTGTTTCTACGCACGAACGATTGCAAAAAGAGCCGAAGGAGTGGCCCTCATAGACTCAGGGGCTACTGAAAATTTTATGAGTCTTGATTATGCTAGGTGGCTATGACTCCCCATCAAATGACTCACAACCCTGAGACCGTTATTCAATGTTGATGGAACAGAAAACAAGAGTGGAAGTCTCAAATACTATACCGACCTACAGTTCAGAATGGGAACACAGACCACAAACCAAAGGTTCTTCCTCTCTGACTTAGGAGATCACAAGGCTATCTTCGGGTACCCATGGTTTGCCTCCGTCCAGCCAAAGATCGACTGGAAGAAGGGCTGGATTGACTTCACCCATCTCCCCATTGTCCTCTCCCCCCAAACGCTGCAAAAGCAGTATACATTCCCTGAACAAAGAACGTACCACAACCGATTAGGAGGAACACCGACACATACCTCCTGGGAAGGGTGACGATAGGAAGCACCACAAATAACCCAGAAGAAAACCACGCCATACCAGCTGAATATAGGCAGCACAAAAAGGTATTCAGTGAAGAAGACTCCCAACGGTTGCCCAGCTCAACAATATGGGATCATGCCATTGAACTACTACCAGGGGCACCCGATACCATGCCAGGACGACTGCTACCCCTCACACAAGAGGAGAAAGCCAAGATGCACAAGTTTGTCCAAGAACACTTAAAAAGGGGAACCATCCGCATCTCAAAGTCACCCTACGCAGCCAACTTCTTCTTTGTCAAGAAGAAAGATGGGAAACTAAGGCCAGTACAGGATTATCAGCCTGTCAACAAATGGACAAAGAGGAACAGAAATGTCTCACCCCTCATCCCACAAGTTGTGGATCGACTCAGCGGATGCACTAAATTTACAGTGGTGGACGTGCGATGGGGCTACAATAACATCAGAATCAAAGAAGGGGATGAATGGAAGGCCGCTTTCCTCACCCATGAAGGACTGTTCGAGCCCACAGTCATGTTCTTCGGTCTCACCAACTCCCCAGCGACCTTCCAGATGATGATGAACACTATATTCCAACAAGAAGTAGGAGAGGGCTGGCTTTCAGTCTACATGGATGACATCGCCATCCACACGGCCAGGACCACATGAAACGGAGGAACAGCACACTGCCCGACACTGAGAGTACGTCCACCGCATGTTAGACAAACTAGAGAAGAACGATCTCTATCTCAAACTGGAGAAATGTCAATTGAGAAGGAAGAGATCGAGTATCTGGGAGTCATTGTGGGGAAAGGCCATCTCAGGATGAGCCCTAAAAAGCTGCAGGGAATCACGGACTGGTCGCCACCCAAAAACCCAACTGACGTTAGGAGCTTCTTGGGGTTCACCAGCTACTACTGCTACTTCATTCCAAACTACTCAAAAATCGCACAGCCCCTACTTGAATTAACAAAGAAAACCACACCTTGGCACTGGGGGGAAGCACAAATGAGGGCGTTCGAAGAATTGAAAACAAGGATGTGCGGCAGCCCAGTACTAATTCAACCAGACATCAAGAAGCAATTCACGCTTCATGTCGACGCATCAGCATACGGCGTGGGTGCCGTACTCTCACAGGAGGGACAGCATAATGACCTCACACCAACTCTGGCCCAGCGACACAAACCAATATTACACCCAGTGGCATACTACTCAGCAACATTCACGCCTACAGAACGAAACTACGACATCTATGAGCGAGAACTGTTAGCTGTCATGAAAGCTCTAGCCTACTGGAGACACTACTTAGGATGGACAAGAACACCATTCATAATCCGAACCGATCACGCCAACCTCCAGTACTGGAAATCACCAAGGAATCTAAATCAACAACCACACGATGGCACGCTGATCTCCAGGAATACGACTACATACTGGAATATATCCGGGCAAAACGAACACAGCAGCAGACGTGCTATCCAGACCGTCAAACATGGACCACGGTGAAGACGATAACAAGGATATCACAATCATTCCACCCCACAGAATTTGAGCAGCACAGATAATCCACAGGAAGACTATCATACCAAACCTCAAGGAGCTCAGGCGAGCCATTGTTAGGGACGCCCATGACATACCCACATCCGGTCATCCAGGAAGAGATGAAACCCTAAGGAAGGTCCAGGAGCGGTACTGGTGGCCGAAGATGAAGGAATGGATCGCAGACTATGTTAGGGGATGTGCAACATGCCAACAGGCCAAGATACTGACACATCGCCCACGCGTCCCACTCTATTGAATCCCCTCAGAACCGGGCACCCTACCATTCCAAACCATATCCATGGACTTGATCACCGGATTGCCACCAAAGTGAGGACTAGATGCAATCCTCACCATTGTCGATCATGGATGCTCCCGTGCCGCCCTATTCCTCCCCTGTTCTACCAACATTACGGGTCCAGGGATTGCCCAACTCTACCTCAACCATATCTACCCTTGGTATGGGCTACCAAGAAAGATCATTAGTGACAGGGACCCGCATTTCACGTCGAGTTTGGGAAGGCACTCACCAAAAGACTAGGGATACAGCAGAACCTGTCCACAGCAGCGCATCCCCAAACTGACGGCCTTTCTGAACAAAAGAACCAATGGGTGGAACCATATCTATGGCTGGTGATGAGCGGCCAACTGGATGACTGGACAGAATGGGTTGCAGTCGCAACCGCAGTGCACAACAATCGAAGGAACAGCACCATGGGACTATCTCCCAATCAGATTCTGATCGGATATGAACTGACGCTGGGGCCCAGAGATTTGGGGGCCCAGACCAACAATGAGGTGGCAGAACAAAGGACGCGAAGAATGGAAGAGGCACGAGACCAAGCAATCAAAGCAATCAACAGAAAGGCAGCCAAAACACCAATGGGTCAATATAGGGCCGGAGACCAAGTATGGTTGGAAGGAACCCACTTGACACTCCCACATCAAGGGTCCAAATTAAACCCAAAATGGTACGGCCCTTTCAAGATACTCAAAGAAGTATCCCCAGTCGCCTTCCTCCTGCAACTCCCCGCCTCATGGCTGATCCACCCGGTGTTTCATGCCTCCCTTCTTACCCTATACAGGGAGATGGACACCCACGGGCCCAACTACGCCCAACCCCCTCCTGACCTGATCGATGATGAAGAACAATACGAGGTGGAACAAATTTGGAATCACCGCCATCAAGGGCGGTCAAAGAAGCTCCAATACCTCATAAAGTGGCAGGGCTATCCCGAAAGTGACAACACCTGGGAACCAGCTGACCAGGTGCACGCCCCGGATCTCCTTCGGGAGTATCACAAGCGCCAGCCCTTGAGCAATATAAAAGGGAAGCAGAAACCCCCGGCAAAAGCATCAGTTCGATCCTTCCACCTTCTACCCACTATTTCCTCCACATGTCTTCACCAGTCCCAGTCCCAGTCTCAGCACCAGCCATGCATATCGCGTCCAGGAGACTGTCCAGCCTCCCTCCGCAGCGGCCAGCCCCAGTCGCACCGCTACCGCCCCCTCCTCCAACACCATCCATCTCCCAGGCGCGTTTCCCGATCTGGAACCAACGCCTTCTGGGACGGCCCCCTCTCCCCTGGCACCGTCCGATCTGTCTTGGACGGATATGAAAACCTCGACCCAACCCAGCTCCGCCAGCTGGTGTCGGGCCTCACCTCCACGCTCCAACAGCGTGAGACACTATTTCAAGACGAGGTGCGGTGCCTCAAGCGACAATTCGAGGAGGTTAACCAAGACAACCGCGAGCTTAAAGCATGGATCCAACAAATTGATGGGGAGCCCCTCCTCTGCCCCGATGGATATGTCGAGAATGACGGGAGACTCCCTGAGTTCACAATCACCACCCCAGACGGCGAGAAACCCGCCGTCTTCATCAAACAGCTGGATGACGGCGAGTGGCCGGTCTGGCGGCCAATGCCACCGGTGACCAC
Source organism: Russula compacta (assembly GCA_022376555.1). Taxonomy (NCBI): domain Eukaryota; kingdom Fungi; phylum Basidiomycota; class Agaricomycetes; order Russulales; family Russulaceae; genus Russula; species Russula compacta. Next base: position 16,266 of record WTXH01000038.1, read on the forward strand.
GACGCCCAGATCATCGACCTCTACACCTGCCCCGAATTTGACGACTTCCCTCTTTCCCCACTTCCGCTTGGTTCTGCACCCGCCTCTGGGGAACGAGATCGACTACACCCGCTCCGGGAAGCCATCATCGACTTGGACGACTGGCCCCTCCTGCCGAAGTCACGCGATACCAGGTCCTGGATTGCGAATGTGACACACTGCACGCCGAGCTACGCCTGGCTCAGGCAAATTTGGCGGCATCTGAAGCTGCAAAGCAAGCAAGCAAGATCGCCTTATCGGCCAGAGCAGGGAAGAAAGTCCCACAAGTGGGAGTCGAGCGATTCCGGCCTCAGCTGGCAAGGCGATCGGGCTGGAGGAAGACAGGATGAGGGCATCCTATCTAGCGAGGAGTGGTGTAACTGGCCTGGGGTGATGGTTCAACACCATCGTGCCCCTGTAAGTTGCGGAACCAGCCAATTAGAGTGTTGTGACCCCGTTTCATGTTCGTGCCCCATTTCATGTGTATCAGTCTGTGATTCTTGTGAGCTGCCTTTGCCATTGGTCGCTATTGTTCTCTGTCGTGTTTCAGGTAAAAATAGGTAGCACTGCCCCTTCAGGCCTTAGGCCTGCCCTCAAGTACTATATACTATAAATAGGGGACTCATTACGCCTGGTAGAGGCAAGTTGAGTCTCTTGTCTCAATACTAGCAGTGTTCTACTTCATTGCGGGTGGCTACTGAGTCGAAGCTCAGCAAGGGTAACCCGGTATCAACATCGACTTGCAGGTTGACTTCCTCTCTATATGTCTTCTAGGACACGTCGAGTCCTAGCTTATTGACTTAGTGTGTCTATTGTTGCTGTCAAACCCTTGGCGGTGACAAAATGCATCATATCTGACAGAGACCCTCGTTTTACTGGAAACTTCACAAGAACACTATGCAAAGCGATAAGCACCAAACAAAACCTTAGCACTGCGTTTCACCCTAGAACCAATGGACAAAGTGAATGCATGAATCAATGGATTGAAACATTCCTGAGACACTTTGTCAATGGATGACAAGACAACTGGGCTACATACCTTCCAGTGGCAGAATTTGCTCACAATTCATAGAAACATGAAGGAACATGCCACACACCCCATCAGTTAATCATGGGATGTAACCCTTAGGCAACTTGGACAGAAGGAGATGAAGAAGTACCAGCTGTAGACATCAGACTCAAGGAACTAACCAAAGCAAGAGAAATTGTGCATCAAGCCCTACAGAAAAAGACAGCTATAATGAAACCAGTCAGAACATTCAAGACTGGAGATGAAGTCTGGCTAGATGCATGAAACATAAAGATGAAGGCACCATCAAAGAAGATGGAACCAAAATGCATCAAGAAAAAGATATCTCCGGTTGCCTATCAGCTCAACTTGCCAGCACACATGCATATACATCCAGTGTTTCATGTGGATCTATTATTGCCCTATATGGAAACCATAGAGTATGGCATCCCATTCAAGCGCCCAGCACCTGAAACAATTGAAGGAGAAGAAGAGTATGAAGTAGATGAAATCATCACAGAAAGGAAACATGGATGAAAAAGACAATGGCAATACCTAGTCAAATGGAAAGGCTACCCTGCATTGGACAATTCATAGGTCAGCAGCAATGGCCTGCACACACCAGAGCTACTTAGCAAATTCTACTGGTCCCAATCACCCAACCAGCTATAAAAGCACCCTCCAAACCACCTTCAAATGACAGCAGTAAACACTCACTACTACACTTCCACATCACACCCACTGCAATCAAAACAACCCCCTCCTACCTTACCACCACTTCCACCATTCCCACCTTTTGCAACATTCAGTCCTCAAATCCAGTAACATGCCCACCTTCCCCACCTCCTGTGAATGCACCACCCCCTTATGCACCACCAACCAGTTCACTCTGCTTGACATTGAAAACTATACCAATAGTGATGCCTATGAGATTCACTCCCCAAGTGCCTCCCCTCCTCCCCTTAAATCAGCTGCCACATCTCCCACCTCCACCACCCTCGATTCTGCCCCAATATCCACTAGGATCCAAACAAACCTTGACAACCTCCTCACCACCATCAACTGGAGCACCCAGCACAATCTCCACCCCTCCACTGACACTTCCTCCAACAACAAGGAACCAGGAAGTACAGACCAATGTGTCACCATACACCTGGACAACACTACAACAAATGACATCAGTGCAGCCCTTTGAGCCCTTCAGTACAAATGCACCTGCACCTACAACAAGGGGGAGGATGAGGATGAGAGGGTCTGAACCCTCAATGAGAACAAGAGGGAGAACTGGGAGCAGGGAAAGTGCAAAACAGAGGAGGATGACCCCCATCCCAAACCAGGATGGATCGAGACCACTAACAAACCATTCACATGTTGAGATGGAATGTCTGCACAGCTATGCCCAGACCAGACAGTCTCACGTTCAGGGGTTCAGTAGAACCGGCCCGGACATTACAAGGGGCACTTAATGCTCCAGGACAATTATGGACTTAGTGAGCACATGTCAGCACATGGACTGCATGGACACCTACATACATATGATACCCTAGAACAATGTGATTATGCCCTTATGGCCGATCTAAGAACTCTCTTTTGTTATCTGACCCAATTACTGTATGATCAAACTGTTTCAGATTGACACTTTACCTACTGTCTTTATGATCAGTTAGTTACAATCACATACGGACCTTTTAGTACAGTTCTATGCTTACGCGTACCCCTTCTGAGGGCTCAGGGTATGTGCGGACTCTTCAGACTTGTCTATATGTAGAATACTGTAATTATGCGATATAGTGGATGCCTGTACTCACCCCTTAAGGGTTTATGGACATATGTAGACCATAGGGACTATAAATACACCCTTGGGAGTGAGCAAGATGTCTCATCTCCTACAGAGTTCTTTCTCTGTGTGAACCACCCTCTTCAGCTGCACTTCATCATCACAATCCCTACCATTACAGGAGGGGCCCTCTTCGCCCCCTACCACAAGTACCACCTTGACAACCCAAAATATCCCCTCATTAGCACCACTCTTCACAAAGGCAAGGAGGTATTCACCACCCTCCTTTGTCCCAGCCCAGTACCACACAAGAGCCCATACATCACACCAATGCAGAAGCGCATCTTTTCTGGGAGAGAGCCCTTCTCCCAAAAAGTAACTGAAGTCGCCACAGAAGAGGAAGATGAGTCATTTCTCTCAGGTGTGCTGGCCTACAGGATGTGGGAAAGGGAGGTAATGTACACCCAGCAAGAGCTTGCCAGGGTGAACAGCAAACTCACGTTTCAGAAAATCAAGCTGATGGAGTGGTATGGAGCGCTCCAAGATGCTGACAGATACAGGAGACTAGCTACAGGTCTCCAAGACTATAACCCCTGGGGGAGTGTCAAACAAGAGGCCCTCAGGCAAGTCTTGAAAGGGTTTCAAGTTCCCCTCCATCTGCATGTCAGAAAGGTGGAGGGAGACTGGGGATTTGAGGACAAAGAAGTCCCCATTCGCAAAACCAAGACCAAGAAGTGCTCCAAATGTTGCAGCACTACCTATTATTGCCGCCACTGCCCCCAAAGAGTCAACCACAACCAGCAAAGACTCTAAACAGGGGATCATGTCATGGTGGACTATTGGGATGCTTATGCTTACTAATCTTCTTGCCTTATATGTACATATTTCCCACAGTCTGGCTGGAGTCGTCACCACTTCCCTCACTTTACCTTACATCACTTCTATTACGCTCCTGCCAATCCCTTCTGCTATTGTGTTGCCTCAGCTTATTACTAGAATACTTACACTAATTTGCTGACAGTTTTCGTGGCCTTACTGCCACTGAAACATGTCAATCGCTGCCAAAGACTCCGCCTAAATAGTTATGTATAAATATGCTCATAGAAGGGGACCAAAGTCTTAAGCTTGGTCTCTTGTGAATCCTAGACATTCTCAGAGCAATCCTCTGAGTGATCCAAAGCTTCACAGCCCCTTTCCCCTCCCACTTGCACCCTAGAACATACCCTAGGGTCTGCTAAGTGACTTAGTGACATGTTTCACTTAATCTACCATATATAATAAACCAAGTCCCAATTGGGAACTCTTCAAACTCTGACACATATGTTAAGTGCTCAGAAAGGCATTGCCTTTCTTCGCTTCAGACATACAAAGGTCACTGAGTAACAGACCTCTCAGTGCTCTATAGAACCACCCCCTCTGCACTAGCAACCCAGCAAGAAGGAGCAGCTCCTTCCATTCACAACCTTAGTGGCATACCAACAAACTAAGTGCAATACAAGGTGTATCAGCACTCCAGACATCCCTTCCTTTAGATACACATCCTAAGTATCCAAATTGACTCCTTCACATCTAGATCCCCTTCCTCCTTCAGGAGATAGAGGACAACAGCAGCCAGCACTGCCACTACCAACAGCCATTCTAACAAGGCATTAGAACTCCACAGAAGATGACCAAGACAACGGTCACTGATGCAGATATCATCCTACACATACAACAGAGGGACAGAGACAGGTCAGATGCCCTAACCACCAGACAAAGAGAACAAGCAGCCAAGGGAGCTGCCAGACAGAAACATCAACAGAACTGCCACACTCAGTCCAGTGTGACACAATGCCTTTCTGAGTGCTTAATGTATGTGTCAGAGTTTGAAGAGTTCCCAATTGGGACTCGGTTTAGTATATATGGTAGATTAAGTGAAACACATCACTAAGTCACTTAGCAGACCCTAGGGTACATTCTAGGGCACAAGTGGGAGGGGAAAGGGGCTTTGAAGCTTTGGATCACTTGGAGGATTGCTCTGAGAATGTCTAGAATTCACAAGAGACCAAGCTTAGGGCTTTGGTCCCATTCTATGAGCATATTTATGTACAAGTATTTAGGCAGAGTTTCTGGCAACAATTGACACATTTCAGCGGGAGTAAGGCCATGGAGACTGTTGGCATATTAGTGTAAGTGTTTTAGTAAGGAGCTGAGACAACACAACAGCAGAATGAGGTGGCAGGAGTGTAATAGAGGGTGTGTAAAGTAAGGTGGGGGAGGTGATGATGACTCCAGCTGGACCATGAGAAATACATATGCATATAGACAAAATATTAGTAAGCAAGAGCATGCCAATAGTCCACCATGACAATGCATCAAGGGATAATGCAACTTTCCCTTCAAGACTCTATGTAGTAGTAGGCATGGAGGATGTCATACAATACTAGATCACACCTACCTCAAATACTTCATAGATCCCAGCAATGGTATCCTCACCCATCTTCATCACACAACATTGAATCCCTTCCTGACTAGGAAGCTTCACAGAAGGTGCTGGGTGATGTGCATAGGTCATGAGTTTGACAAATTCCTCCTTTCTGACTTCATCAAATGGTTGGTCATAGGCCACAATCCATTCAGTGAGAAGATGCTCAAATTTTGCTTGATCCCATGGTCCCTGATATATAGAATTAGTTATTGTGCCAGGGAGACAAGAACCATTAAACATACTGCTGTGTTTTCCTGCTGCATAGTGAACACCTTCTGAATGTTCTCTGTGGCAGCCTTAGGTTTTTTAAGATACTTGGAATCACCTTTTGGGTCTAGCACTATTTTACCAGATGCAAACCCAATTTCTTCAGCTGTTGGTGGCTCCACACAGTTCTTGAGTACTAAATAAAGCCAATCCATTGTGGGGAAGTGCTTTAGGTGACCAACAAGCCCTAATGAACAGTAGTAAACCATAGTTGCTTCGTTAACATGAAAATATGCCAACCATTAAGATTACTTTTCATTGGCTTTGTCACTGTTAGAGTTTTGTGATTGCCATGATGGCAGCAATAATGCTTGTCACTGGGATCACCTGGCTGACCACTGGCATTCTGGGGAACAATTTTGTAGAATAGGTATATTGGGTTGCTATGTTTTGCTCCCCCTGGCTGGGTTGTGTGTCATAAGTGGAGTGACATGGGGTATCAAAGTGGATACCTTTCTTCTCTGTTCAGCATTGCTCATCATTGTTTCAGTGGCAGCAGTAGGATCAGGAGATGTAGCATGAGAGTGCACTGATACATCTTCATCTTCCACCTCTTCAACTGTTGCCTTGCGTGATCTTTTTTTTCCATGCATTGTGGATTTGGCCTTTGAGGAAGCCAATCCAGACTTGATCTGTTGTGTGCATGTTGTTGATTTGGTTTGTTTGGTACTGCATGCTGTTTTTGATGGGACCATGTCCACTATCTAGGTGGAAAAGGCAGGTGAGTAGGGAATAAGTCAATGTAGTGAGAAATGCACTTCATCATTTGGAATCAGATACACATCTGATTCCAATTCTGGGCTTGATTCATCACTGGAACTTGAGTCCAAAAAGTTGTCATCATTGTCTTCATCCTTGTCTGGTGGTTGTGTAATTTTCTTGGTTTGCTTGTGCTTGTGCTTCTGCTGATGATGCAGAGTCCAGCGTTTTAGAGGGTAGCCATCTTCATCTAGCCATTCTTCTTCAATCAATGCTGCCATATGTTTTCCTTGGTTTGCTCACTTGTGTTCTGTGTAGTGACATGAGTACTGTGGAACAATACACTTTGTAGGGGTGGATGACCAACTTACCTGGCACTTGAGTAGGAGAGAACATATCTAAGTCGATGGTAAGTGTTGGCAAGTGCAGCTGAGGCAGTAGCACTAAAGAAAATCTATGAGGAGCAGACACAAATGCTCCTAGTGGACATGATGAGGCACTTTAGGAACAAGCGCTGCAGAGACATGGAGAGCATCCATGCTCACTTTGAGGAACTCTCCCACCTTTGAGAGCAGCTAGCAGTGCTGGGCAAGGATATCAATGATAAGGACTACACTGATGTCCTCATGTCTTCACTCTCTGCATCCTACAATACCACCTGCTCATCTGTCAATGCCAGTGCACACCTCACCAAGTCCAAGATCATGCCAGATGCCTTCCAAGCATACATCCCCAACAAGTTTGAGCTGTGCAAGCTTAGGAGCAGCAAGAAAGACCCCAAAGACGAAGCTTTCACTGTAGAAAGCACCAAGAAGAAGCCCAAGAAAGACATAGAGTGCCACAACTGCCACAAGCGTGGGCACATCAAGGCCGACTGCTGGGGCAAAGGTGGTGGAAAGGAAGGCCAAGGGCCAAGGCACAATGTGCATGCAAGTGCAAGTGCAGCCTCTACAACAGAGGACAAGGAACTGGAGGCTTGGGTAGCCATAGAGGAAGTCAACAACTACATCATTGTCAACCAGCAAGACACTGCTGCCACTGTAGCGGGGTGCCCCCCAGCACAGGTGGAGCCATTGCATGCAGATGCAGAGCTCTACAACTCTGGTGCATCAAGGCACATGTCCCCATTCTGTGAGCGCTTCACTTCCTACCAGTCCATTCCACTGCACACCATCACAACTGCCAACAAGTGGTGATTCTATGCCATTGGGACTGGAGACTTGCAGATTGATGTCCCAAATGGCCATTCCACTACCCCAGTACTACTTAAAGACATGCTACACACCCCAGACATGGCAGTGACCATTGTCTCAATCAGCTGAATCACAAAGGCAGGATGCACAGTCTCCTTCGATGGGGACACCTGCAAGATCAAGAACAGGCTCAGAGCTGTCATAGGGGTTATACCAGCCAGCTCCAATGGCCTCTACAAGGTCAACTGTGCATGCCTCACCTCAGCATACATGGAGCATGTTGACTTGTTGATGCTGCACCAACAATTAGGGCATATCGCCCCCAGAACCATCTGGACACTTGTGCAGAGCGGTGCCATTAATGGCATGCAACTTATTGATGATGGGTCTGCAATCACCTGTGACTCATGCAAGCACACAAAGACAATGCACAAGGTCATCCAGAAGGAGAGGGAAGCCCCTCTTGCAGAGGAGTTTGGTGATGAAGTGCACACAGATCTGTGGGGACCAGCGCCAATCTTCAGCCTCAGAGGTCACAAATATTATGTTATATTTACTGATGATCACATATGCTACACTAGCATAAAGGTGCTTCACTCAAAAGACCAAGCCATTGATGCCTACAAAGGGTATGCAGCATGGGTGCACACTCAGCATGGAGCGCAGATCAAGCACTTGTGCTCAGACAGAGGTGGGGAATACATGGGCTCAGAATTCACTGCCTTCTTGCAAGAGGAAGGCACTAAGCGCCAGCTCACAACCCACGATATGCCCCAGCACAATGGCATAGCTGAGGTGCTCAACTGTCAACTTGTCAAGTGTGTGCATGCAATGCTCCACCACTCTGGGCTCCCCAAGGCCCTCTGGGTGGAGGCATTGTTACATGCAGTCTGGTTGAAGAACCACACATCAACCCATACACTCAGTGCAGTGACACCCTATGAGCACCTTCACAAGGCCAGGCCTTACTTGGCTTGTGTGCCAGAGTGGGGACAGTCTGTGTGGGTGCACAATTATGCAGGCTCGAAGCTGGATGCTCAGGCAACAGTGGCATAATGGGTAGGCTATGACACTGACAGCACCCACACCCACAGAATCTATTGGGCTGAAAAGATGTCACACTGGACTGAGCATGGCAGTTCTGTTGCTGTTTCTGTTTGGCAGCCTCCTTGGCTGCTCGTTCTCTTTATCTGGGGGTTAGGTCGTCTGGCCTGTCTCTGTCCCTTTGTTGTATATGTAGGATGATATCTGCGTTGGTGACCGTTGTCTTGGTTGTCTTCTGTGGAGTTCTAACACCTTGTTAGAATGGCTGTGGGTAGTGGCAGTGTTGGCTGCTGTTGTCCTCTATCTCCTGAAGGAGGAAGGGGATCTAGATGTGAAGGAGTCAATTTGGATACTTAAGATGTGTATCCAAAAGGAAGTGATGTCTGGAGTGCTAATACACCTTGTATTGCACTTAGTTTGTTGGTATGCCACTAAGGTCATGAATGGAAGGAGCTGCTTCTTCCTGCTGGGTTTCTGGTGCAGATAGTGTGGTTCTATAGAGCACTGAGAGGTCTGTTACTCAGTGACCTTCATCTGTCTGAAGTGAGGAAAGGCAACACCTTTCTGAGCACTTAACGTATGTGTCAGAGTTCAAAGAGTTCCTAATTGGGACTCAGTTTACTAGATATAGTAGATTAAGTGAAACATGTCACTAAGTCACTTAGCAGACCCTAGGGTACATTCTAGGGCACAAGTGGGAGGGGAAAGGGGCTGTGAAGCTTTGGATCACTCAGAGGATTGCTCTGAGAATGTCCAGGATTCACAAGAGACCAAGCTTAAGGCTTTAGTCCCGTTCTATGAGTGTATTTATACATGACTATTTAAGCAGAGTCTCCAGCAGTGATTGACGTGTTTCAGCGGCAGTAAGGCCATGAAAACTGTCAGCAGATTAGTGTAAGTACTTAAGTAAGTAGCCGAGGCAATACAACAGCAGTCTGGAGCAGCAAGAGCATAATAGAGGGTGTGTAAAGTAGGGTGGGGGAAGTGATGACAACTCTGGCTGGACCATGAGAAATACATACATATATGGACAGAATATTAGTAAGCATAAGCATCCCAACTGTCCACCACAACAAAAGAACTCAGTCAGTGTAGAGCACAATGTGAAATTCAGCAGCACCACTGTCACAATCTCTGCCTGCATCCCCATGCTAGAAGTGACAGCACCCCCTGCTCCTGCATCACAAGTGCTGCCTCCTGCATTGCAAGCATTGCTCCCAGTGCCACCAGCACCAGTCCCTGCACCTGTGCCTGTGTCACATATTGGATCACCTCTGCAACTGCTGCCTGTGACTTCCAGTGGAGAAGAGAAGACAGATGAGGAAGAAGCCTCACTCCCTCAGCCTCCCCCAGCACCAAGGAAGCCAAGGAAGGGTAAGGGCCTGCCAACTGCATTGGCCATTTGTTGATCAATGTGGGCCCAACAACTCTCAGACTATGCAAGGTGATTGGCTAGTGGAGAGGGTTCAGCAGATAGGAGCCTCACATTGCCAGACAGCTTCAGCACAGAGTCAGCCCCAGATGAGTACCCTCAGATTGTTGACACAAGACCAGACCTAGCTGTGGGAGAGTATGCACTCCACGCAGGACTCAAAGAAGAGATGGCAGCAGCCATCCAAGATGCAGAAGGTGACCCCAAGACACTCCAAGAGGCATGGTCTTGCACTGACTGGCCTAGCTGGAAAGCAGTGATGGACCACAAAATGGAGACACTTGAGAAAGCAGTCACCTGGAAGTCAGTCATCTGACCACCCAGCAGAAACGTCATTGGATGCAAATGGGTCTTCAGAATCAAGCACAAAGCTGATGGGAGCATTAAGAAGTACAAGGCATGGCTCATTGCACACAGATTCATGCAGATTCACAGCATTGACTACTTTAAAACATATTCACCTGTGGCCAAGCTGTCCAGCTTTCACCTCATCCTCTCCATTGCAGCCCAGAATGGCTGGGAGGTTCACACATTTGACTTCAATGGGGTGCATCTCAATGGTGAGCTGGAAGAAGACGAAGAGATATACATGCAGCAGCCACCAGGGTATGAGATGGGCAGTAAGGAATGGGTGCTGAGATTGCTCAAGGCAATCTATGGCCTGAAGAAGGTGGGGAGGAGGTGGTACAATGTGCTTCTGCATGTGCTCAAAGAGCTTGGGTTCTGTCACCGGTGAGAGCAGTGACACTTAGACGTCGTCAGTATCCCTTGTTTCAGCTGAAACCTTGGATAACTCAGCGGATGCCCCCACTACTGCTGGTGGGAAATAACTGTTGTCACTTCCTAGTGACTCGTTGATAGTGCTGGAGCTAGAGTTGATGTTCGGAGTACCAGCAATGCGTGGTACACAGAGAATAAGATACAGCAAGCTCAGGAAGGCGAAACAAGCCATGGCTTTCCTGAAGACAATAGCACGAAAGTCACTACTCTTGTTGAGACAAGGAGACTCGACTTAGAGTCTCATCTCTGCACGTGAGCGCGTACAAATACTACTGGTACATGCTGACTACTACTGCTTACTTGACCGTGTTCCGGTCATCTGGCTAACTAATATGCTGACTGAGGGGTGACAAAGCCCACTGACATACGCTGACTACAAGTCCGACCTGTATTTCCAACCCCAGGCCCAGACAGGCCTACCACACCTGGGGGTCAAATGCAACCTTCACATGCCATCAGCGGTTCTCTTGCCCCCGTGCAAGCCGCTCTGTGACATTACCCTCAGTTTAGAAACGAGCCGCACTGTGGCATGAGCTGTGCAGGATGGAGGAGAACTTATGGCTTTTGTCTCCCCTGAGTAAGGGTTCATCGTGAAGCTTGCGGAAGAGAGCATAGCTCTCGTATTTGTGTGAGGCGAGGAGGCGGTGACAGCATTGTTCCTCCTGATAGTGGAGGGAGTCGATGTGGGTCTGAAGTTCTCGGGCTTCGATGTGAAGCCTGGTGAGGTCAGTGATAGTCTTGTGGTAACGCTGGAACTCAGCTGCAGTCCCCCATCTCCTCCTGGCTCGACAGCTTGACGCAGCATAGCATTGTAGGTGTTGGGGTCAGTGAGAGCATGAAGAACCACTGGGGTATTCCCCTTCTTCGATGATAGTGGCACGGTTGGGGCAAAGAGCTCGTGATGATAGATGGCTTCCCCTTTTCCAGAGGTGCCGAGACAGTACTGCCCCTCAGTTTGACGTATGCCACGAGGGTGTGCATGGTGTAAGCTCGTCAGTGATTGGAATGAAGAAATTGGGCACTGCCCTTCGTTCTCCTCATACCCTTGGGTACCCCCAAATCTTCCTTGTCGGCTGCGAGTTGGTCATCCCTCCAATGCTTGTAAGTGGCTTCCAAACGAGCCGCGTTTGCCTCACGCTCTGCCAGAGCGTGGATCGTCCTTTGAGTATTGCAAGCTGGTCTTTGTTGTGCCTCGATACTTCTTCGTTCTTTCACACAACGCTTGCCAGGCCTTGGGCGATGAGGACAAGTTGCTCCTTGGTGGGGCTATTCCCTTCAAGAGCAGTGTGGACAGTCTGCGGAGAGAGCTGGAACTCACTGAATTCGGCAGACAAGGCCACCACTTCCATGGGAACGACAAGGGGCTCTGGCTGCTTACCAGCAGCGGACTGTGTGCGTGGTGGGATCAGTAGGGGCTCTTCACATCCACTGGGCTGGCCGTGATGTAAGATGGGACAGAGAGGGGCGAAGACATGCTGTTCTTGGTTGTGAATGGGCAAAAGAGTGAGAGGCGGTTGATCTGACCCATGTTGCACGTTTGGGCCCTTTGTACTTGGTCTCTTCATTTGTTGGGTGTTGTCATGGTACTGCCTTACCAATGCCGGAGCATGCACTTGGTCAGCAGGTTCCCAGGTGTCGTCAGAAGCTGAGTAACCCTTCCACCGGATGAGATATTGAAGCTGACATCGCTTCCCATGGTACCTGTGATTGATAATTTGATCCACTTCATATTCCTCAGCATTATCAATCATTTCTGGTGGTGGTCGTTGGTAATTGATCCCATGCTCTTCAGTTTCTTTGTAATGGGTGAGTAAGGAGCTGTGGAACATGTTATGGATGGTCCAGGCTGCCGGCAGTTGTAGTTTGTAAGCTACTGGTGAAATTTCTTTCAACACTTTGAAGGGTCCGTGGCATTTGGGCGCAAGTTTGACAGACGCGTAGGGGAGCGACAGGTGTTTTGCTTCGAGCCAAACTTGTTCCCCTTCTCAATATTGCATAGGGGGAGTTGTTTTAGTGACTTCATTGAGGGCTTGAACTGCTGCTTCTCAGTGTGCTTTTGCGCACTCATGCCTGTTTTCCATCGCTTCGTTACTGGTGATGGGTATAGGTTCTTCAGCAGCACTGGGGCGATATCCGAGGATGACTTCATGAGGACTCAGCTTGGTCATGGCATTGGGCCATTGATTATGCACAAATGTTGCAATCAGTAAGAGTTCCTCCCAGTCATCTTGCCTGGCCGAGGTATAGAGTCGAAGGTATTGTTCCACCCATTGATTCTTTCATTCGGTGAGTCCATCGGTTTGTGGGTGGAAGGCTGTACTGATGTTTCATTCTATCTTCAGCTTAGTGGTGAGAGCCTTGGAGAAATTGGATGTAAAGCGGGGATCGCAGTCAGAGATCACTTTTGACAGCACTCTGAACCATGGGAATACATGCTGGAGGTATAGCCAGGCTACTCCTTCACCGGTGATGGTCATTTTGCACGGGATAAACAAGGCAGCTCTGGAGCAACCTTGATCGATGATGGTGAGGATGGCGTCCATTCCATTGGCTTTCGGCAATTGAGTGATGAGGTCTAGGGCAATACTGTTAACAGGACGCATCTGTGGATCCCCTGGTATGCGATACAGTGGTACTCTTTTCTTCGTTGTCCGAATTTTGTGTTGTTGGCATTGCGCACATCCTGTGACATATCTTTCCACCCATGTGTTTAGTCCTGGCCACCAATAACGTTGATTGACAAGAGCAATGGTATTGTCTCGGCCCGGGTGTCCTGCTGTGGGTGAGTCGTGGAAATAAGATAATATGTCGTGTCTTAGCTGTAATCCTGCTGGTACTGCCAGGCTCCACCCTCGTACATAGCCTTCAGGGATTTTCCGTACGTCTTGCAAGTTGCACCATAGTTCCATTTCTGCTCATTGCTTTCGTTGAGCTTCCTTTACTCGTTGCTCAAGAGGGTCCATCTGTATCGACATGGTGGCAATGAACATGGGTGGAGGAAGAAGGGTTAGGTTTGTATTGTCTTCGGTGCCGTGATCAGCTCCTGGTGGTCTAGACAGCATGTCGGGAGCGGTATGGATCTTTCCTGGCACGTGCTTGATGACTAGGTTGTAGTCTTGAAGCTCTGCGAACCATCTGGCCACACATTGATTGACCTTTCGAGGGGCTTTCCAGTATGTCAGGTTAGCGTGATCAGTAAGGACGGTGATTGGTATTTCTGTGGCTGCTACATGAGGGTGGAAGCATTTGAGGGCTTTCAGGACCCCCAAGAATTCTCTTTCATAGATGTCGTAGTTGTATTCTGTTGGGGTGAAGGTGTTAGAGTAGTATGCAATCGGACATAGCATAGGTTTGTTGGTGCGTGGGTTAATTTCTCCCTCCTGTGAGAGTACGGCACCCACGCCGTAAGCTGAGGTGTCTGTGGCGAGAAAGAACGCTTTGGAGTAATCAGGTTGGTGGAGGATGGGCTTGCTACACATCAGTGTCTTTAGGTGTTCGAGGGCTTCCTTGCAGTCGTGATCCCATCTGAATGGGGTGTCTTTTTGTGTCAGTTGGATAAGAGGGCATGCTATAAGGGAGTAATTGGGTATGAAGTATTGGTAAAACCCTGTGAAACCTAGGAACATGCGGATGTCTTTGACTGTTTGTGGTTGAGGCCAATCCACGATGCCTCGTACTTTTGCGGGGTCCATTTGGACCGTGCCGTCCTCTAGGATGACTCCTAAGAACTCTACCTTTCATTGTTCAAAGATGCATTTCTCTGGTTTGAGGTATAGGTCGTATTGTCTTAATTTGTCTAGGACCTTGTGGGTGCACTCTTCGTGGAATTTAGGGTCGTCTTTTGTGGCGATAAGGAGATCATCCATATATATAATAAGCCATCCTTGTGCCATCTCTTCAGCAAAGATTGCATTCATCATGGTTTGAAAGGTCGCTGGGGAGTTTGTCAGTCCAAAGAACATCACGGTTGGTTCGAATAATCCTTGATTGGTGATGAATGCAGCCTTCCACTCATCTCCCTTTTTGATGTGGACATTGTTATACCCCCATCGGATGTCGAACTTTGTGAAGAGTTTTGCTCCTTGAACCTTCGCTATCAGTTCAGGAATTAGTGGAAGGGGGTAGCGGTTGTGAATAGTCCACTCATTTAGGCGACGGTAGTCTTGTACTGGGCACAGTTTCCCGTCCTTTTTCTTGATGAAGAAGAAGGGTGCCGCGTAAGGGCTCTTTGAGGGGCATATGTACCCTTTCTTTTGCTGCTCTCTGACGAATTCTAACAGCGCTTTCTGTTCTTCCTGCGTAAGTTGGTACACCTTGCCTGGTATCGATGATGGCGCTTCTGGTTTTAATTCGATTGCATGGTCCCAGATGCATGGTTCTGGGAATCGCTGGGTGGCTTCTTCACTAAAGACATGAGCAT
The DNA here is from genome assembly GCA_022376555.1 of Russula compacta. Classification (NCBI taxonomy): domain Eukaryota; kingdom Fungi; phylum Basidiomycota; class Agaricomycetes; order Russulales; family Russulaceae; genus Russula; species Russula compacta. The sequence goes on from WTXH01000038.1 coordinate 31,372, forward strand.
GTTTCCAGTATTTGGTTGGGATCTCGCCACTTCCTTTGTGTGACCCTGCCTCCTCGGCTAGTTTCGATGCCAATGTTTGTCCTTTCCCTTTTGTTGCAGGAATGACAAGCTTGGCCATGTGAATGGATCCCTGTATGTGTCTGGTTCATCTCAAGGGGGCTTCATGACCTCGTGGGGTAGTTCTGCATTTTCCTATTCACACTTGGGTTGCTAGCTTGGTCTGGAGGATGAGGGGTAATTGGCTACTTTCAAGCCACCCTCTCGCCCAGTCAATCTTTGGTTGCGTTGCTGCAAACCATGGGTATCCGAGGATAATTTTCTGCTCCCCTAGATCAGTGAGAAAGAATCGCAACCAGGTCCGCTGACTCCCTGTCTGCATTTCCAAGTCCATATAATTTTCTATGTCTCTGTTCTTGTTTCTCGTCCCATCTATGTTGTAGACTGGTCTTGGTCTTTCCAGTCATTTAATGGGGAATCACATCTCTTTTGCATATTGCATACTGATAAAATTTTCGGTCGCTCCTGAGTCTAGGAGCGCAATTGTTTCGGCCCTCTTTTTGGATAGATGGATGAATAGATGTAACTGCATAGATTTTCGTATGGAGAGGTACATCCTATCTGATCCAGTCCTCCTAATCCAGGCCGCACGGATTAGGCTTCCAAAAAATTTCCTTCCTTTGCTCTGAGATGATTCATCAACTCCTCCTGATCATCTGGCGAGAGTGTTTTGAGCTGTTGGTGGAGGTGATCCACTTTCGAAGTGTTGGGTTTGCTTTCGTTATCTTCAGGGGACCAATTGATGAGTTGTGTGGTATGGGTGTTGGATTGGTGCTGTTTGGTAGGGCAGGCACGAGCGAAATGTCCTTGCTGTCCACAAGTGAAGCACGCACCCTGTACTCCTCTTTGAACCCTGTTGTTGTCGGTTCTCACAATGTTTCCCCTGGACTGTCCTCCTTCTCATCCTCGCCAATTCCCTCTAGGAGCTCTTGTTCAATCCACATCCATGGGTACTGGTTGATTATTCCATGCTCTGGGTGCTGTGGTGGAATTGTAGGGGGTTTGTCCGAACCCTTGCCGAGGCGGTTGGGGATTCTGTGGCCATTGAGTGCGATATTGCCAGTTGTTTTGGAAAGGGGTACGTCTGTTGTTGTTGTTATTGTTGGGGCGCGTGTACAGGGCATCGATTATTTGTTGCGATGCGGTTACATTGATGGCTTTGGCTTTCATCTGATCATAGGTATTGATGGCTGTATCTTCCAATACCTTTTGTCCAACGCTATGTGGTAATCCCTGTAGAAATAGCTGCATAGTGTTCTGATCCATCGGATTGTAGCCAGCTTCATGCGCTATGCTTTCGAATGTAGAGATGTACTCATCTATTTCTGGCCACCTCATTTTTAATTCTTATAGTCTGATGCACGCTTTTTGTGCCTTTTGCGAGTCGAGAAAGTGATTCTCGAAGTTCTGTACAAATGTTGTCCACACCGCATGTGCATCATCTGCTGGTTGTAGCGTCCCCAGCCAGTCCAACTGCTGTTCCATCCACTGGTTGACTTCCGTTCCTTTGATACAGGTGAGGGCTATGGCCACTTGTTTGATAAAAGAGGCTAGTGATGGGACATTGTGGTTAACGAGGAAGTATGCTCAGAGTTCTCAGAGGAAACTCTCAGCTTTGGCTCAATCTCCTTCGAAGATTGTTGGTAGGGCTCCCATTGGTTTGTTGTCTGCTTGAATCGGTTGTTGCGGTTGTCCGCCTCCTGGCGCACCTCCGCCTCCTCCTGGTGGACCTCCTCCTGGAGGGCCTCCTCCTCCACTTGGTGGACCACCTCCTCCTCCAGTTGGTGGTCCGGTTCTTCCTCCTGCTTGGGTCATTGTTACCACGGTTGCTGCAGTTGACATGGTGGCGGCAACTGTGACTGGTTTGGTTGTTAGTGATAGATCTGCAAGAGCAGTGATGGCTGCCGATAGGTCAACAGGTGAATTTCGAATCTGTTGGTCAAGGAGATCCTCTTCTTCTTCACTTTCAGAGCCTTCGTCCCACTTTGTGATGGTGGGAGCTTCCTCGTACATGTTTGTTGCTGCTCCTTCGTGTTGTCCATTGTATTGATCAATATGTCATGCTCTTTGGTCAAGAAATGGAGACTCTCCTTCATTCCCCCAATTGAGGGTGTACCAGTGTCTGTTTTGCAGATGAACTGCTCTGATCTGCATTCCTCCTACTTGGATCATGTATGCGTGAAAAGGGAAGGTTTGGTCTTCCCAGTAGACAGCAGTGTTTTGTAATGCTGTTCCCTGTCAATGGGAAGTTGGACATATTGCCTCTCTTCAGGGCCGTGGTGATAGAAAAGAAGTCAAGTCTAATGTCACCGGCAAGAGCAGTGACACTTAGACGTCGTCAGTATCCCTTGTTTCAGCTGAAACCTTGGATAACTCAGCGGATGCCCCACTACTGCTGGTGGGAAATAACTGTCGTCGCTTCCTAGCGACTCGTTGATAGTGCTGGAGCTAGAGTTGACATTCGGAGTACCAGCAACGCGTGGTACACAGAGAATAAGATACAGCAAGCTCAGGAAGGCGAAACAAGCCACAGCTTTCCTGAAGACAATAGCACAAAAGTCACTACTCTTGTTGAGACAAGGAGACTCACTTAGAGTCTCATCTCTGCACGCAGCGCGTACAAATACTACTGGTACATGCTGACTACTACTGCTTACTGACCATGTTCTGGTCATCTGGCTAACTAATATGCTGACTGAGGGGTGACAAAGCCCACTGACATGCGCTGACTACAAGTCCAACCTGTATTTCCAACCCCAGGCCCAGACAGGCCTACCACACCTGGGGGTCAAATGCAACCTTCACATGCCATCAGCAGTTCTCTTGCCCCCGTGCAAGCCGCTCTGTGACAGGTTCACTGTCAGTGCAGCTGATCCAGGGGTGTTCTACACCTGCCTGGGCAAAGACATCTTAATCCTTGCAGTGCACATCGACAACTGTGCCATGACCAGCAGCTACACTGAGCTCATCCTTGAGTACAAGGTGAAACTAAATGCTCAATACCCCCTCACTGATCTAGGTCCTGTCAACTGGTTGCTTGGCATCAAAGTCATGCACAATCCTAGTGCAGGGACCATTTCACTATCCCAATCATCCTACACCAACTCCATCATCGCCTGCTTTGCACTAACTGACACCAAACCATACAACACACCTATGACCCCAGGGGCATCCTATTCCAAGGATGACTCACCCTCCTCACAGCAAGATGCTGCATGCATGTGCAAGGTGCCATACTGCAAGGCTATAGGGAGCCTCATGTATGCTGCTGTGGTGACACACCCAGACATAACCTTTGCAGTGTCAACCCTCTCTCAGTTTCTTGAGAACCCAGGGGAGGCACACTGGGAGGCTGTGAAGCACATGTTCTGGTATCTGTCCGGCACATGGCACTATGCACTGACATATGGGAGGGAAAGGCATGACCTGATAGGGTACACTGATGCCAATGGAGCTTCACAGGACCACCACCAAGCCATCTCCAGCTATGCATTCCTCATAGACAGCAGTGCAATCTCATGGAGCTCATGGAAGCAAGAGCTGGTCACACTGTCCACTGCAGAGGCAGAGTATGTCACTGTGACTCACACAGCAAAGGAATGCATCTGGTTGTGCTGCCTCATTGGAGAGCTATTCCCATCAACATTATCCACCATAACACTATATTGCGACAACCAGGTGGCTCTAAGGCTAGCTACAGATGACAATTACCATGCACAGACAAAGCACATCGACATCTGCTACCATTTCATCTGACAAGTCACAGCCAGCAGCACCATTGACATCACCTACTGCCCCACAGATGATATGATGGCTGACATACTCACCAAAGCACTGCCACACTGGAAGGTGGTGTGCCATGCCCTGGGACTTGGGCTGCATCATGCCTCTAGGGGAGTGTTGGAAATAGGGGGTGGCTGAGGCATGTGCACCCCAGATAAGGAGCGGAAGGCACATGCATGCGCACCTGAGATGGTGCACAAGCTAAGTACTATACCAAATATACATCCCATTGATCAATCATTACAAATAACTTACCTACATATTTCAACCATGCTCCATACAGTGCTGTAGCTCAGTTGGCTGCAGCTTAAATACCCTTGGTAGTGTACACTGTAAACCTCAGTTCTTATGCAGTAGTCACATGTGTACTGAGGTACTGTCATCCCCCTCCTACTTTACACACACCTGTATTGATGGGACCCAGTGCTTCAATCACTGTCCCTTGTGCAGGTAAATATCAATTCAGTTCTCATGCAATAGTCACACACATACTGAGCACTTCAATCGCTGTCCCTTGTGCAGACATCAAAATGTGCACACTCCTTAGGACTCAAGTGCACTCTCACCTGTGTTCCTTGCCTGGTGTACCCCTCTCTTGCATTGCCTAGCACACCAACTGCACACTCCTCCATGTGCTTATCACTCTACATTTAACTGTCTGTGCCCATGTAAGTTCTGCAACCAGGTAATGTGTTTGGGTCCCCTTGTACTACTATCACATGTGACCCTAGCTTGTATGGGTTGAGCTTTTTTTGGCTATCCCTTTATCCTCTTTTTAGATTCCCCCTTGTACCATTATCAGACTTCCCCTTGTTCCACATATTGCTGTTGCCCCATGTAGTACTTGTCTCCTTTTGGGCCCTAGGCCACCTCCTACTATAAGTAGTCGACTCCTTGCCCTGTGTACTGGCAAGTTGAGTCTCTTGTCAATCACAATACAAGTACTTTTCTCTCCATTGCCAGAGTGGCCATTGTGAAGTACTGCAATAGGTGGGAACTCCTCCATCCTTTCATCTCTATCTATAATCCAAGTCATAGTGTGACTTGGCTCTCTTTTTCATTTGCATCTATTTGTCCCTACCAAGAATCCTTGGTGGTGACAACTTCCACTTCAAACTCCATGGCTGGTTCCAGAACTTACAGGGGTGTGAGGACCAGGCCCTCACCCCAGGCTGGTTACAAGGCAGGTGTGGGCAGGTGGAGGCAAGTGGGCACTACCAGCATTGCTGCCTCTCACCTCTGGCCCCTCCCTTCTGGCTGGTCACCCTCACCAACTCCTCTTTGCCCACCTCAACTCTGGTCTCTCACCCATTGCCTCCCTCACCTGTCCAGGATTGAAAATGGTGTGGGCTTTTCCAAATGACCCAAGAACAAACTTGGCAGCAGGATCTTAATCTGGTGTGTGAGCTCTTTTTTTTTTGTGCTCATGTTCCCACTTTGCCCACCCATGCCTCTCCCCACTGTCACCCACACACACCTGCCTACCCCCACCTTCCTGCCTGGGGAGGAAGGGCATGGCAAAGACGAAGATGAGATGGCAAACGAAACATGTTTGGTCGATGTTTGGTTGCGGCTGACGGCGCACGATAATACCAGTGGATTGCAGCTGACATCCGACTTACGAAGGAAACCAGCTTCGAATATAGTAGCGAGGTCCTCCTGAACCATTTTCTTGATACGGCACAGGACCAGCCACACTTTGGCCTAGTTCAAAAACAGATCCATGGAAAAGCTAGGACAGGTGATTGCGCACTCTGTCGAAGCGCTTGCGCAGATTGTCATTGTGATCCATCCTCTATTGTAGCAGCCCACATAGCAGTCTGTGTGCTCCGTAGCGAGATGATAACTGCATTGCGGCCCTTGTGGTTGCTGAACGAGTCTCTGGCAGGGCCCTTCCTGCTGCATCGCATTTACAAGCATGGGGAGCGACACTCGCATACCTGTTGAAGAAGCATGCATATGGTCTTCAGATATGACACAGTGTAGCGAAAATGGGCAGAACATATAACGTCGTTCTGAGAAGGATGAAGACCGGGACGACAGCAAAAATGACGTTCGTGTGGACAACCACACATGTTATACGTAAAATCGGACTCTGCATATATGTTGGGAGCTGCAGGCACTAGGTGATTTCACTGAATGTCAAAGGTCTCTTTGACACGTCAACAGATCGCTGCTTCATGGGCGAAAAAGGCGAAGATGGTATTTCAAGACGGAAGCCGGTGCATAGACAATCAGATTTCGCTGAGATGCGAGGGAACATTTTATGAGGGAGAAAACTAAGTAGTGTTACTAGATGTCGCTTCAGGAAGATGGGCAGCCAGAATGGCGTCCAATCCTTCAGGTGATGGATCATCTAGGTTCGAAAGATCTTCCCAGTTCTCGTTCCCAGGGGGCAATAGGAACCAGTTTGGTGACGCCGTCAGCCGGATATGGGAGAAATCCTGTACCTCAGCGTGTTTCCCCTAGGTTGTGCATAAAATATAACTAGGGAACAGGTACTTGAAGTACTCACGTTGGGTGGTGGTGCCATATTGATGGGTGTATTGAGAAGAGACACGAATGATGGATACTCTGCAAACGCGATGGCAGAGCAGTTCTCAATAATTGGATTGGAAATCGCAGCGAGGTACACGCGAATATTGATCGAGTTGTGCATGCGGAACTACATGAAGAAGTAAGGATGGGCTCTCATCCGACCAGAGGATACTTGCTTGATGGCAAGCGACAATCACTGTGCACCTATGGAGGTTGTACAGGAGCACACTGCCTTTCACGTTTGGCAATATCAGAATTGTTTCTTTCAAGTCGCGGACGTGAAGGGCTGTCAAGAAGAGTTGATTTTGACCGGGCGCGGTTTCAGCTGTGCGACATAAGTCTACGATACAATGATCCAGATCCGAGATTGTCAGATCAGATGAGGGTCCCACTCCGAGTGCTGGCATAGATTGTAAAGACACTCTGCAGTGGGAAAGGGAAGTTAGCTTATGGAAGGTAGACATGCCAGGTTCGCCGTCTCTTTCTCCCAGCTCATTGGCGCTGCATGATGCAGGCAGCAGTATTTGTGCACCAGGAATGGGGGGCTTATTTTTTCTACGCTTGAACGTGAATTTCGTCTTGGGCACGGATGCAGCGCGGATCTCCTCAAACGTCTGCTCTAATGAGTCCATTTGCTACACAAGTGGGTGAGTGTATATTATACGGACGAATGGCAGGAATACGCACTGTTTGGCATTGTCGCTGGTCATACGTGGATAGGAAGCTCGTTGCGTCCGTCAAGCTTTTTCTCAACTTTCTAATATCCAAAGCCAGTTCCTGCCAATCATTGTGGGGTGTGGTATTGTTTTGGAACGCTTCCAGGCGGGCGGCTAAACCTATATTGATACTAGTTAAAGGAGAAAAGATAGGGTCAGAGAGGACACAAACAAACCAGTACGAGAAGCCTGGAATTGCAAGTAGAAGTGCTGCTGGAATGTCTTGTCGGTTGATTCCAACATTGTCGCTGCAAGATGGTAGAGTCTTGTGGCGATATGCAGTCAACAAATGTAGGAACCTAGACTTTTCAGTTCAACGTATGTCATGCTTGGCTAGTCGCCATTTAATAAATCTTAACCAGCTTGACTGGTTGGCCAGGGCGGTAGGTTTCACACGAGACATACAATCTCTCACATGCTGTGGCTCATAACCTCTTTCCTCCTATCTACTAAGAAGCCAAGGTGCTATGTTACAGAGATATATCATAATAGGGGCAGCTGCTCAACGGCCGTACCTGGATGAAAGGAGATAAGAATCTCTTCCAGGGCAGCCAAAGGCATTAAGATAAGAGCACATACTTCTGCAATTCCCACTCACGATTGTCCAGGGGACAAACATTCCTAGTCTTCAGCCAGCGCGAGATGCAGTGGAAGTGGAAGGCATGCTAAAGGTGACGTCAGGCACGCACATTGAGGGAGGAAGGAGGAACGTACGTTGCAAATACCCCAAGCCGCATTACACTCTTCACTTGTGGCTGAGACCTGATTCGCTTGACAATCTATGCCTGGATCAAAAAGTATGTTAGCATGTGTCGAGCGGCAAACAATAACCCGCTGCAAACAAAGGTCCATAATGTGATTACGACAGATTGCACAGTTGTCAACGACGATGTCTGGAAAGGTTTGTGTCGTTAGCACATGCTTGAAGTAAACGACGATAAAACTCACCCCACGCCCACAATGCCACCGCATTCCACTGTATGCGAGTCTATCAGCGCTGAAAATCTCAGAGATGGTGGAGATTTGACCTTTTTGACTTCGAATCGCTTCTTTGAATCGTCTTTCTTGGATGTTACTGCTGGCGTGTCTACATCAACGTCCATATCGGCCATGATTTATGTAGATGAAGTAGATGAAGGAGAGGAGCCGATCGCCGCCGCGCCGTTGTCGATACCCGGTTCCGGTTCAGGTTCCGGTTCAGGTTGTCAGGTGTCAAACGGCTCACGTTACTGCTAGTGCACGTGATACAGACGCGATCACATGACATGGCAAGGTTGAGTTGAAGTTTGGATCGTCGTTTCGTGCGTCTTGTGACATTGACACTCACTGTTGCCTGCATTTTCCTCGCAACACATGTATCAGTTCTTCTGAGCATTCTAACGGAACTTACTCATGTCAAGCTACTCATCCGATGCGTCAAGATCGGGAACTCGCTCCCCGCTCTTTGGCACTGCAACTTTTTCAACGTTGACTCAATCCGAGTCTGTCCCGACGAGGTATTCGTATTCTTCGCGCTCAGGTGAGACTACATCGTTCCTAGAAGATGTTATCGAGTCGTTATTTTTAATGTCTACACTTGAACGGGCAACCCTGTACAAAATACCCTTGTCATTGTTTGTAAGCCGTGGTGGTTTGTCCTTTGCTGATATATTCTCTCAGGGATATCCTCTGATGATAGTGATATTCCTGGAGGCGATATGCGTCGGGTCACAATCTCTCCCTCGCCTCCCAACAGACATCCTGGCTCGGATTTGCATTCTTGGTCCGAGGATGACTCGATTCAAGACGATGCTGAGGTAGAGGCTGCTTTGAGCGCACTCGACAATGAATTGGACCGGACAGAAGACGCCCTAACCGAGTGGTCGCGTGAATCTTCCGTCACGCCTTCCTCCTATCTGAGTGGTTCTGCGTCTTCCCCTTCTGTCTCCACCACATCGTCTATATACATACCTTTCACGAACACTTTACGGGATGCTCGCATTCTCAGTACCATAACTGAGCGTACTGAGAATCCATCCTCACGTCCCACGTCCTATAATCTTTCGGTGCCTGGATCCAGGCCTATTTCCGACGCGGTCAGGCGTTCCACCGTGTCCCTGCATTCTCGGGGTATCACTGAACCTGGGCCCAGCGCTGCCACCTCAGGTCGTCGCACTGGAGACCTCATTGCATACTTCGAGGATAAATCATCATCTGATAGTTCCTCGCGCCCCTATTCTCCCTATGGTCATCGAAGGACGGGTTCCGTACCCGCTGGTCCTCGCTCGCCTAGTCCTTACACGCAAACAAGCCAATCAATACCGACCTTCGCCACTACGACTTATGGGCATGGAAGTTCCAACTCACGCCCGTCTTCTCCCAGCAAAAGCTGGGCATCTCAGTCACAATCCCACACATCCGGCACTCCATCACGCTCCCTCCTTTCGCCCCCTTCCCGCAGCATTACCACAGATTTTGACTCCGGTCTTGCTAGTCCCTATATGTCAAGTGAAATGCCTACCTACTCGAATACGTTCACTTCTACCTCATATAGGGCCACCGACACCAGCGCTACAACTCCAGTTGCTTCATTAAGACGACCACAGAAGTCGCCACGCTCCCCGTTAACCTCGGTGCGCAACATTGTTGCGGCATGGAAGAGTCGTTCGCCATCTATCGACAAATCATCGCAAGTTGGTTCCGGTATATCATCTACCGATGTGACGCCAGACGAGGGATTCTTCAGCATACGGCGTCGGGCTGGGAGGGGTCCTGGCACGTCTAGGAGAAGTGGTCCTTCTCACGATCAGGAAGATGTCAACATACCTAGTACTCCGAGGACCAACACATCTCTGACGCCGAGTGGCATAGTGCCTCCACCATTTGATCTAACTGAATTAGGAACATTTGCCAAAGGTAGTCAAGAGGTGAGTTCGAATTTGGGTTTTTGGATCTCGATCGATTATTCGATTGCCTTACATCATCCAGTCTTTGGATGATCTGTTGGCATACCCTCCTTGCCTACGTTGTACTTTTGTGCCTATGGGCTAACTGCTTTCTCTTCCAGCCTCTGCGCATTGGACTTCTGTGGTACCTTAACGTACACGCACCACCTCCGTATAGGTGGCAAAGATGTCAAGCAGTTCTGTATCCCAACATGCTCTTACTCTCCTGGATCGCCCAAGGTGGTGGGCGTGGGATCGTAACTTTAGATCTGCTCAATTGCACCGAAGTTCGCTCAGTTGCTTCGCCAACTCATCCGAGTGCACAAGATGACGTTGGCACAATCGCTGCAAAAGCACAGACAGCGAATGCTCAGGCAGAAGGCTTTGGGGCGTTGGGTTTGATAGAAACGTTGTGCCCCTTTCAATTGTTTTACAGCGACGGCGTGGAGCGATTGGGTGCAGAGTCAGCTAGAGAGCGTGTACGTTGGGTCAGCGCCATTTGGTATGTCCCATAATATCGTTTGTTCCCTGAGCTTATGATGTGTTTAGGGAGGTTCTTGATCGCTCAGTCACAGTGCCCGATCGGTCTGAAACACAGTCACCTACGGGTTCTATGCATACGATCCGGTCGATGGCGAGCACGAGCACTCACTCTGGCTCTGGGGTGTCTGGCTCACGCTCTACGACATTCGTACCGCCTATGGACACCATTCCTGATCTTTCCGACTTTCAGTCTCTTTCGGGGTCTAGCACGGGGACCTTGTCTCGCCAGCCGTCGTTGCGCTCGCGCGCTGCTGATGATGCTGCAATCTCCAATCAAACCCTTGTATATCCTGGAGACCCGCGAGTGATTGCTCCTAGTCGGAGCAGCTCTCTACGTCGTACAACATCTATGACCGATCTTGATGAGGAATTTGAATCGGCTCTACGACGGGCAAAAGACGCGCGACCTGGATTGGGCTTTGGTCTGGGACTCACAAGTGCTATCATCGGAGAAGGTTTACCCGTTACTGTGTCAAGCGGACCGACGCTCCGACGTGATATTATTGTTACACCACCGCCCACTGCTGGCCGTAGTGTTGCGCGTGTGCGGGCTGTTGGCTCGGAGTCTGTAGCTTCAGTGTCGGACGAGGCATTCTTTTCATCTGGAGGAAGGTCCGCCGCCGAACAGTCCACCTTCCGCTCCTTATCTTCAACTCAATCTGGAACCAATCCTACAACGTCCACCATTGAGGATACGTCGGGCTCTGGAACGGTGGTCCCGCCAACTAACCGAGAAGGTACTTCCTATTTAGGCAGTTCGGCTGACGACGGGCATTCGATTTCCGACCTACCGTCAAGAGTTACAGGACTCACTCGATCGCGTGCTGTTAGGTCACGGAGGGATGCTGGAAGCTCCATCAGTTACTCTTCTCTCTCTGCTGTGGAGTCGTCCTCGGACAAGGAGAATACAAACCACAATCCATCTCGGTCATATTCTGAGTACTCACGTACCGATGAGTTCAGCACTATGGAGAGCTACTCTAGGTCAACTGGCACAAGATCTGCCAATGGGACACCCCTCCCGAGTTCATCTTCTGAACACTCGTCCAGATCTGAGGAGCATCCGAGTACCACCGATACGCCAACCAACTCCACTCCGTATGAAACAGCACGTTCCCCTTCTATCATGTCATTCGCTTCTCTGCCAAGCATCCCCTCCCTTTACGAGACTGCTGAAGTGTGTTCGACGGAATCAGAGGCCACGAAAAGTGTCCCCTCCGAGGATTTCATCACGGCCAAAGCAAGCCCCAAAGTCGAGTCTGTGTCCGACTATATCACGGCACCGGTTTGCGAGAGCGAAGTCACATCACCATTTACAACTGCAGAGGTATGTCCAACAGAAGCGTCGACTGAATATGACGATGCAGAATGTCGCTGCAAACTGGAAAGGGATGTCATCTCGGAAGGTATTCAGGTTGCTGTACCTGAGCCGGTTGAACGAATTATTGCACAACCCGTTGAAGAGATTTTCCCTCAACCCGCTGAAGAGGAGACACAGATTCCTGAGCCCGAGCCCGAGCCTGTCGTGACGGTCGAACCTATCCCCGAGCCACGAGTGATTTTCATAGATCCTGAGTTCCCTCCCTATCCACAGGATGACCTCTCCGCTATTAGCTCTCCTTCCGAAATAGAAAGCATTCCGACTGTTTCCACGACAAGGATCGCCAGGGCCATCTCACTGCCGGGGTCTGTATCAAGCCCCTCAGTTTTATCTACCGAGTTACCTTCCGAACGGCCTGCGGTGATGCCCCTACGGCCAGTGCCCTCTGTGAGTTCTATAAGCTCCATTCCACTACCTTTGCCCGGTCCTTCGCCCATCGGCCCTCCGGATTCACTGCCAACGACGTCACTACTGTCGTCGGTCACCGAGTCGACACCGAGCTCTATCACACCGTCACGTCGTACTGCAAGCACTCCTCGTGTGCCTTCCAGTCCCACTATGAGCCACCTGTGGGCACCAGAAACAGATGACTCTTACGAATCGTCAGTTCTACGGGCATCCCCCTCGGTGCAATCCATAGCTTTTCCTGAGGGTCCAGACATCTCGTTCGATACGTCTTTCCTGCGGCCCACAGCTTCTGCGTACACCTCTCAAGAGCCAAGCCGACTGAGCACGATCGATGAGAGCCCTTCGAGCGAGTCGCCATCAATCACTTATTCCTCGTCTTCATCACCTTCTCTAACGCCGACGGCAACTGTATCTGTGTCGGTCTCTCCATCTGCCACACCCTCATCTCCATCCCTTTCTCCTACTGTGCCATCCCCTTCACTCCAAGTCCCGTCTTCTACAACGGTGGTGACACCCATACACTCTCCTGAACGGCCTCCAGTTGCCTTGACTAGGACACCCTCCACCGTTTCTTCTATCTCAATGAGGACGGACATCCTGGACAACAGGTCCCTTTTTGAGGAGCCTGTCTTGGAGGATGTTTCAACTGAACCATCCCTGTTATCTACGCACATGTCGTCTGCCCCAAGAGCGGTAGGTTTTCTCCCCGCAGTTTGTGACGAGGCTTACGTTACTCTACAGATCTCGCCCGCACGTATTCCTCTGCCCAGGTCGCCCTCGTTGCTGTCAACGCCAACTGCTAGCCCAAGTGTTAGCATAACTAGCCCTCGTGGTAGTATCCCATCTATCCATTCCGACTTGGTGACCATACCATCAGAAAGGTCGCTATCTGAGAGACCCAGCGTTATCATCACAGATGACATCAACCGTCTTCTCCAGTATCTGCATGGGCTGGAGAACGACAGACAGCGCGACAATCAAGGCATTCATGGCCATCTTGGGGACATCCAGGATGAACTTCGCAATCTTGCCGAATACATTCGCGAGAAGGAGGCCACTGCACCTATGCTTCCTCCTGTTCAGCTCAAGGACCGTTCCGTTGGCGGAGGCAGCATCGTGTCTTGGCGTGAACCTCGCGGAGCACCTGATTATTCTCCGACTCCTCCCGCTGTGACTAGCAAGGCGAGCCCGGGGCTCGTTCCCATTCCACTGACTCCTCCGCCGCGTAGCCCGCGCTCTCCAAGTTCTTTGAGTTCCAGTATATCATTCTTATCATCTCATCACTCTGACGATCTGAGCTTGATGGAATACCAGCCATTTATCCAAGAACCATCTTCTCCCATCTCATCTACCCCCACTTCCATATCTTCATCCCCTCCATCATCTTCAATACCGTCATCCCCATCTAGCTCGCCCTCTTCTAGGACCCTTCCCCTGACACCCATATCGCAATCCCCTCCTTCATCAGGCGAATATCTCTCCCGGACTTCGACAGACGTCACACAGCGAGTTTTCCCTACATCTGTTTCCCCTACACCATCGATAGTCTCGAGCGCAACCGTTAGACCTGTAGCACCAGGTATTGATCGTGAAGCCCTGAACCGCATCCGTGAAGTATTGGATGCAGTTAAGGCACAAACTGATGACCTGCAAGACGGCCAGTCGTCTACGAATCGTCTCTTGAATGAGCTCCGTGATCGCTGTCCTCTACCTCAAGACAACACGGAACTCGTGGAGAGGCTCCAACGGCTCGAGGACTTGATCAACAGACTGGCCGATGCCCAGAGGCGTGCAAGGGCGGCGACTCCCGAAGAGTCACTGTTCGATTCTGGCTCTGACACTTCAACTGCGATTAGGCGTCTTAGGGAAAGGTGGGAGAGAATGAGGCGAGAGACGCCAACGCTTAGCGCACCGACGCCGCTAAGGCCACGAACATCATTAGACGACATGATGGCAGAACTTCTTCGTCCTCCGCAACCTCCAGCCTCAGTGCAGATCCAGCCACCCCCCGCCTTCGTACCCCTTAACTTCCGGCCCGATGCCCGTGGACCACGACCTCGAAGCGCTAGCCCAACACTCCTCACTGAATTACCACAACGACCATACACAGTCCCCTTTGGTGAGCCGCCCTTCGTCACACGTGACTTGGGTCGCCGGCGGCCATCACGCCCAGTGAGAGTTCCCAGACCTGCGGGTCAATTTCCTCCATTACAGCCTCCATTACAGCCTTCAGAGACTCCTGTAACCGTAACAAGGCCCGATATTGGTCGCCGACCACAACGCGTGGATGACACTGGGCCGGACTTCCTTGACGGAGTTCACCAACTTAGAGGGCGGAGACCGTCTGCCCCGCGGGATGGATGGGTACATTCTCGACACGATGCCGAGCCTGCAGCTGTAAGTTTGAACTTGGTTTATCCTCCGCAATGCACGCTTATGCACCGTATAGCCCTCCCAGCCTGTTGTTCAAGCAGACGCTGGACGTGCTACTGCGCCAGCTGTGCTCGAGACAGGTCCGTGGTATCAAGCAGCCCCCCCACCGGTATGCAGTTCTTGCAGATTACTGTGCACCTGCTAACCACATAGCAGCCGCCTGGACCTGGACCAATGCCTCCAGTTGGTCAGCCGGGGGTGGTTCCACCGATTCCCCCACCATTCACCCAGGTACAGAGGTCTCTCGCATGATGAACTTCACCAACGCTGAATTTTCCTTAGTCTGTCATCCTGCCACCTATTTTCAACGATATGATGGCCATGGTCCGGGTACGTTCTCTTGCTGAGTGGTTGGGAAATTCAACAACCTGACATCACACAGGAAAATCGATTCATGCACTTAGCCTCTTTGGAACAACAGCGCGAGTTGATGAGATATATGAACTCGTTGAACGAGTGGCTGGGCCACGATGTGGAAGACCGTCAAGCGGAACTTCGTGGCATTTCTGCGCGCATAGACCAGCTTCGTGATGATCTGAGTCATCTGGGCTTGCCCCGAGGACCTTGTGCGTTGTACTACCTATGGTTCTAACACAACACTGATAGACATTCTAATCAACTCACTCTTAGTCCCGCCACCAGGGCCCGGACCAGAGCCAGGCTTTATGATGCCTGGTGTCCCCGGTGCTCCCGGTACTCTTGGAATCCCTGGTCGCACAGGAACTGTACCACCATCTGGCACCTTTGTGCCCCCACCCCCTCAAGTCTCGTTCCCTCAGCCTTCTCAGCCATATCCCGTCGGAGTAGTCCCCGCTGTGGTGCCTCAGCCTATTGGATATAGGACGCCCTCCCCAAGCTCTGTGGTGTACCCCTACCCCTCGCCTGTAATACGCGATGGAGGTAGGCCATTCGTGCCTCCAGACCTCGGTCCATCCCGACGAGAAAGCCTCGCTATACCCCCCGAGGAGTATACCAGCCTCCTATTCCTGTAGGTGTAGGTGATGTAGGTGATGATGAGGAACCACCAGTGTTCATACCCTCGGCACCATCTCGTTCCAGAACCTCTAGCACAGAGTCTCCCCGCTCTCCGTCTTTGGCCCCTGTTCTTGTTCCTGGTCCCCAGATCGTACCGCAACAACCTGTACCACCCGTTTTGGTGTATCCCCCCACTTCTCAACCTCCGACCCGACCGACCAGGACACCAAGCGTCGAGTTCGACCGCGAGTTCGACCGCTCGCGGACCTCATCTCCCCCGTTCCTTGCTCCTGCTGCTGGCCAACCCACGATAGTCAACATTCCCCCCCAGCCTGTCGTTGCTCCAGCAATTCCTTTGGCTCCTACACAACCTGACCGTGACGACCAAACATTTTTACCGCCCATATTTGCTCAACCACCAACCCAGATTCTGCCTTCTCC
Organism: Russula compacta; assembly: GCA_022376555.1. Taxonomy (NCBI): domain Eukaryota; kingdom Fungi; phylum Basidiomycota; class Agaricomycetes; order Russulales; family Russulaceae; genus Russula; species Russula compacta. The sequence continues at coordinate 47,571 of WTXH01000038.1, forward strand.
CCGCCCAGAGCCCTCTGAGTATGACGGCCGTAGGGAAGCTCCGGGACCACCAATAATCATTCAACCTCCCGCCCAACCTCTCGCACCTCCTGGGACTTTCGGGCCTATGGTTCCTCCGATTATCCCAGGAGCCCCTCCACGTTCACCACGATCCTTCACGCCAACTATCAGTACTCGATCCCCCCGGACCCCCGAATTCGCCACTGCGTTCCCTTTGGGTCCTTCTGGGCCAATGCCAATGCCAGCACCAGGGATGATCGGCGTTCAGCCAATGCCTCCCCCTACTGTCTTCGCCCCATCTCGTCGGGCTTCGCCAGAGTATCGCAGCCCTACTCGGGAGTCAGCGAGAATATTTCCCGTTCCCTCTCGAGCCCCCTCACGCTACACGGAACCCCCTATTCAGCCTATCCAGCCTTTCCAGCCTTTCCCTCCAACTGTGCCGATCCCGACCGCAATTCACATTGAGCCCCAGCCGTTCCGCGGAAGGACACGGTACTCTGAGTCAAGGACTCCGTCTTCTGAACGGGATCGGTCTGATTCCCGTGAAAGGCGTCGCCGACGCCGTCGCCGCCGTGATCGCTCAGTGACACCGTCAAGTGAGGAAAGAGAGCGCCCGCGCGATCGTCGACGTTCTCCGTACCGTTCACGTTCACCAAGTACTGTGTATCCAGCCCCAGTTGGTGTAGGTCCTGTGTATGACCGCGGGGTTGGCCCTCCAGTTGTCCCTGCACCTGCTGCGGTGACTCATATACACACATACCCCCCTCCCTCACCAACCGTACTAACCGAACTAACCGAACCCCGGACCGAGCCACTTCCCGTTCCCTTTGGCCAACCTACTCAGTTCCCACCAGAACAAGTCCCTATGCCAGTTGGCTTTCCAACATCAAGCCGTCGTTCTCGTGCCCCCACCATTGTTGAAGTCACTGGTCCGGAGCCTATTCATATTCTTCCTCCCGATCAGGGGCGGCCACGGACAGAATCTACTCGTAAGTATTGTATGTATACGCAATGCATCTAGCTGACTGGTTCTGATCCCAGCCTATCAACCTCCGATATCTGGACCTGTATCTGGGGTATTCAGAGAGGAGGGGAGACCCAGGTCTCCCACCTTTGGGAGAGCCAGATCCCCCACCTTTGAGAGAGCCAGATCCCCCGCCTTTGAAAGAGCCAGATCCCCCACTTTCGAAAGCCAAGTGCGGAGTGCGAGTCCGAGTACCCCATTCATTCCTGTCCTACCCTCCGAGGTGTCACGCCATCCTGCCCCTGCCCCTCGACCTGTTCCTCCTCCAATTGCCCGATCAGAAATGGGACCGGAAGAAATACCAGAACCAGAAACATTCGGTCATATCCGTCCCAGATCGCTGACCCCACCTTCAGAAGAATCACTTGGCGAAATACCGCGCGGCATTCCAGACATGGAAGTACCAGGCGCTCCCACGACAAGGGGTGTCCCTGAACCAGAGACCCAAGGTCGAATCCGTCCCAGATCGCTGACCCCATCTTTAGAAGAATCACTGGGCGAAATACCGCGTGGCATTCCAGACATGGACGTACCCGTACCAGGCGCTCCCACGACAAGGGGTGTCCCTGAACCAGAGACCCAAGGTCATATCCGTGCCATGACACCATCTTCAGAGGGGTTACCACCAGAGGAGGCCAGAGAACTATCGCGCGATGCTCCAGTCCCAGGTCTGTCACGCGCTCCCACAGCAAGGGATGGTCCCGACGTTACCCCCCGTCTTCCATCTGGTCCTGGCAGATTAGACTACGATGATGCCGAGCGAGAACGACACGAACGCTTTGGAGAGATTGAGCGCCAATTGGCTGACGTGACGCAAGGCGCTGCAGAAGCCGAGATGCGTCGTGAACATGACTTCCAGGAGAAAGAGGCTGAACGGGAACGTCAATTCGCTGAAACGCAAGCAAGAAGAGAAGAACTGCTCTCGACACTCGCGCGGCAGCCAGTGCCTCCCGCTGGTGCTCCATTGCCTGCAGAGGTACTGGGAGTGCCGGAACGAGCCGAATCTGTCATCGCGTCGATTCGTCGTGCATCTACAGAGTCTGCCGCTCGTCATGCAGACGACATCAGAGACATTGTGCAAGGCGAGCGAGAGGAGATGGCCAGGCAGCTCCAAGAGGAACGGGAGCAGGCACGCGCTGCACGGGACGCACTCGAGCAGCAAGTGCTTGCGGAACGCAAGCGGGGCGACGACGAACGGGATGCTCGTATGCGAGAGCTGGAAGAGGAACTAACTCGTGTGCGAGCCGAGTTGGATCACGAGAGACAGCAGCGTGACCATGACGAGGAAATGAGACGTGAGGCTGAATCTGAGAGGAACCTCGAACGCGACGCAGAGATGAGGCAGCAACTAAGCGAGATCACAGACCTTCTCCTGGCTCATCGCGAAGAGTTTGCACGGAAGAAGGAAACCGTGGACGAACGATGGAAAGACAAGTTGGAATGGCGTGACGAGACGAACAGACAGTTCCAGGGTCTCTTCAACATGGTTCAGAGTGTCCTTGATTGCTGCGAGGAAGAGAAGGCGAGGTATGAGGAAGAGCAGCGCGCTGCGGCGGAACGGCCCTGTAAGCGAAAGTCCCTTGTTCTTCTACATGTGCTCACCTTTTGCAGCTACTCAAGATGTTTTGGATGAACTGCAAAGGTTACGGGAACTATTCGAGACATTGACAAACTGTGAGTATCTATTTGGAAGAAAACATCCCCGAGCTCAGGAAGGTCTACAGCATGGCACGAGGAAACAGAGAGACATCACAGGGAGTTGTTAGACACGGTGCAGTCAACTGCAAATGTGCAGGTCCCATTCAACGTGCAGGGAGTAAGCGTCGTTCTGCAATATCCTTGACTAACGATTAACCGGTGATCCAACAGTATCTCGATGAATTTAGTAAATCCTTGGCGTCAGAAGTGCGCATGCTTCTCGGCGAAGTTGGTAAACTCCGGGAGGAAAGACGTACTATACAACTGTTTGTCGTTCCCATTTCCTATTCGGTCCAGTCGTTTACTAACAAATTTCCCAGTGAAATTGGCACTCTCTTGTGTCTACGAAGTAACTACCAAGGCGGCCTATTTGATTCAGATTGGTGAGTGTATTGTTTCGTTGATGAGCTCTTGTTGACTTACTCGTTCAATCCATCCTAGGAAACCGACCACAGGTCCTCTCGCCCCGCAACCACCAGGTGACCTACCGCCCGATGAACCTTCTGCGCCTCCTCCTGAACCTCGTCAGGGTGCATGGCGCACCCTTCCCCCGCGAGGCGGAATGAGGCGTTTTCGAAAGAAGTCTGAACCTCGGCCAGCGGGACCTGTTGCGGAAACGACTCCGCCGGCAGCTCCACCACCTGATCGGGCGCAGACCACCGGCTCGTGGGCGACCTGGCAAGGTAAATACGTTCAATTTTTACCATAGGTGGTCCTAACAACGTGTGAACAGGGCTACCTGCCGATTACACACCACCGCCGACTGAACCCACAATTCACCTAGCACCAGAGGTTGCACAGCCGCAACGCGGTCTCTTTGGTCCCCGCTCGCCTCGCTCATCTTAACGGCGTAACTAACCATCCTGACATATCTTTAACGTTGACCTTATTCTGTGATGGATACTTATGTCTAGTATCCTGGTACTCACGACTAACGACCTGACCCAAGCCTTTGCCTTTCATGACGTCCGATCAATTTGTTGTTGTTATCATCTTGCCATCTGTGTGCTTCATATGGGATTATTTTTCGTCACAATCTATATTATATCTTTGCGGAACTGTCCTGGCCTAACTGAAAGTGGAGATATATTCACAACAACTCGAAGCCGCGCAGGGCTATAAGGTACGAGGCTGAGCATTGAACGTTGAAACTCCACGAGAGGGCAAGTTGCGGCGCAGATGGAATCAAAACCTGACCGTCCTCCGAGCAGGGAATCCCACACTCCCGTGTTCTAGAGAAAAGGACCGGAGAATAGTAGAGATACGTACCAAAAATGGGTGTTGTCTTGCCACATCAACAGTAAGGAACCTGTCGCCCTTACATGCTTGGGACGCACCGCTCGCGAGTCACCCAAACCCAAAAAAGGTCCTTGTAATTGGAGGTGGGGATGGCGGTGTGGTGGGTGAAGTAATTAAGCATGAGGGTGTAGAAAAGGTGGTACTGTGCGACATCGACGAAGTGAGTGTCGTTCTCCATTTTTACGGGGGTGCGATCGCCTTGATCAACGATCTTCAGGCGGTCGTCCGAGTTTCCAAGTAGTACCTCCCGCATATGTCTGCACTGCTTGAATCACCGAAAGTCCAAGTCGTCGTTACCGATGGCTTCAAATTTCTCGCGGACAACACTTCGAGCTATTGATGTGATCATCACTGATTCTTCGGACCCTGTCGGACCCGCGGCTTTTCTCTTCGAAAAACCTTACTTTCAACTTCTTCATGATGCACTCACGCCTGGCTAGAGGACGGCCAGGTACGCAATGTCGGGGGGAAGAGCCTGATGGCGCTCGCCAAGCCATACTACATCTCGCCTGCCTTCGCATTCGTCGCATGCCCAAACCGTGACTCGGCGCAGTACCGGGAGTGGTACAACATTCCTGAGGCGGACACTGTTGTGCGAGGTACGCTACGCTACCAAGGCTTCCCTGAATTTATACGAGCACTGGTCCAACTCGGCTGGCTTGACGCAGAACCTAAGGAGTGGGTTAAGGAAGGCCTCACGTGGGCTGAGGCCAGAAGACGAGCTGCTGGCGCCGAAGAATCGACAGAGACGTAGGACGGCTCATTGAAGTTGCCCATACGCATTAACTCTATCACTTTTCAGTGCACTGATATCCCGTGTCAAAGAGCGCTGTTCATTCTCTGGCGCAGCCGAGGCCGTGCGTGTCATTTCTGGCCTCCGCTGGATCGGTCTATTCTCGCGCGACACGCTTGTACATCGTCCTGGTAACTTGCTAGACATGCTCTGTGCACGCCTAGAGACACTCATGGCATATGCGCCGGGCGAGCAAGACCTTGTCATGCTGCAGCACAAGACCCATCCTTGTTCACTGCTAATGTAGAGTCACATGGTCCATTGACCTCTAGCTGTGCTACTGTCCAAGTGCCGCACGTAGCTGTCACTGTGATCGATGCATAACACGCCCCATAGTGATCAAGCCAACGCGGAGAGTGGCAGTTGGGACATGCGAGAAACATTAAGAAGGGTGGCATATAGCCCGAAAGTGTATACTATGTATTTTCGGCCTTAATCTCATCGCGTGCACGCATTTCTAGAAGGCCTCGGAGCTTCGATGCAAGCCCGTCAGTGAGCTGTAGGACGCCATGGGCCGTGCAAAGGCGGTACGAGGGCATCACCTGGTACGTCTCGGCGAGAATCTACAAGTGCCCGTTGGTAGGTCAGACGAGAGAGGATAAGGAAAGGCCTGCCTTTCCATTCTCCACTCGGACGGAAGCAAGGATGTCGTCCGGGTCACCGATGCGATTCAAGGGCGGCACGTTGCGCTCATCTGTGTCACGGTCGTATCAAGGGAGGAGGTGAGCTCGAACTGACAAGCTGAACGAAGGGTCTTCAAGGCGACGCTTACCGTGTATATGCATCCAGCCATCGCCCAGCTGTAGTGCGCCAGCCACTTGGATATCATCGACTGCCTCCGCAAGTCCCACGGATATCGCCTCGTGAAGGAGCGGCAGGAAGCGAGCTGTCAATCCCCAGCCGTTTTTGCGAGTCAGCGTTCACCGAACAAACGCAAAGAAGAGGGAGCAAAGGTGGAGGCGCGCGCACGATTCTCTACAAAGTCATTTAGGCCTGCGCCGCGATCGTCCCCGGCCGTCTCAGCAGGAAGCCAGCCGAGAACGGTGCTCGACTCGGAAGATGGTGGCGGGTCTGGGAGGAGGGACACGGCAAAGACGGGACGCGTATTTGAGAGCGGCGTGGGCGGCCGGACGAGATGGTAGAACAGGCCACTGCGCGAGGGGTCTTCGAAGGTGGTCTGGGCGGATAGCTCGTCCGAGGGTGCACGCGCGGACGTGAAACATCGGAAAGAGAAGGGTGCAGGTCGCCCGTGGCTTGCGGGTGTGAGAAGAAGGGGTGCCGGGCTTCGACGCAACCAGGCACATCTACTGGATGATATTATCAGGGCACCTGTACCCTGTTTGCCTAAGGCTCGAAAGACATTTGCCCACATCCGACGGGACTCACGCAGTGCGCTGACGGTGACGCCGCGCGCTAGCGGAACAGCAGTGGCGCCCAAGTCAATTGTTCCCACGGCCATCGCTGGCTGAAACCCAAACCCATTTACGTGCGAACAACAACGACGAGCAGCTGACACGAATCACTCACATGGCGTATGTCGCCGTTGAATCAGACGAGGTATATTTTCACCCTTCTGTCTTTCCACCGTATTCACAATCACGTCGCTCCACAGCGCCTGGAGGAGAGCGACAATAAAAGTTAGCACCTCACCACATTTATTGCGGCGCAGCGTCCTTGAACGTTAACGTTTGCCTCTCCAGCCTTCAGCCAGCCTCCTGCAGACAACATCAGTGGCTCTTCCCCAAGAGAGGCCCAAGGAAGAGGTGCGATCCTACTTTTGCGTATCAGTAGCAGATGTCTGTCTGAACGTCTGGCTGTAGGTTACATCTCTGACGCTGGGAATTCCTCCTTCTGGAACGTAGACTACTATCAACACCACTTTGACGTTGACACAAAAACTGTCGGTCTCCTGCCCTCTTCTCCAGGGGGCAATTCCCGAGAACTGAATTTCCAATACTTTACTAGGTCCTCTTTCGCTGCATCAACACACTGAATCCCTTCTCGCCTACGTACACCTCCGCCCACCTTACGCCGGCGCCAGACCTCTACGGGCCGTTCTGGACGCTCACGACGCTCATCTTCACCCTTTTCGTCACATCCTCTCTCGCCCATTCTATAGTCTCCTACCTGTCCTCGCATCGAGTCGAGTATGACTTTGCGCTGCTGAGCACCGCCTTCGGGCTCGTGTACACGTACGGCATCGGTGTACCCATGATGCTCTGGGGAGTCCTGCGCTACGCGGGCATCAGCGAGGGTTGGGTCATGGTCGAAGCTGTCGCGGTATGGGGCTACGCCATGTTCGTCTGGATTCCGGTGTCGGTGCGTGATCTGTTCTTGCTACGTAGCTTCAGAGGACATTTCTTAATATGGTGTCGCTTCAGATCCTCTGCATCATTCCTATCCCCCTCCTTCGCTGGATCTTATCTGGGATTGGGTTCGCTCTGTCGGGTTATTTCCTCGTCGCAAACATCTACCCGGTTCTTGTCTCTGTACGTTATCCTGGTTTGATTTCTCCGACGCATGAACTTTAACTTCTCTAACGCAGGCAGACCAGAAGCCGGTGCGGCTTCTGATTGTTGTGATTGCAGTATTACATGCCGTTGTTGCTCTTTTATTCAAGGTCTTATTCTTTAGTTACTACATAGACAACTCTAACATCGGCCCTGCCGACCCAACCCTGTAGCTTTAAGAGCACCTGCACGCTGCTGCGATGACATCATCTTGTTTTCTATAAGTTCGGCACGCGTGACTGCAAACCTTTTCTTTGGTCTATGAGAGCATTAATAAGGTGTATTCTGAGTCTAACGATAACATTTATATATTTACATTGTATCCCACCTACAAAGTGTCCTTTCATCTGCCAACGTTTCCAGGAATAACACCGTACATCCCAAATAGATCCCCGAAGGGGATCTCGCGGAATCGTTGGTCTACATCCGGGACAGGAAGAGGGAAGCGGTGTCCATCTTGCTCTGCAAGATCATACGACGCGGGAAAAAAAGGGTGGAATACGTCAGTCAGAGAAAAAAAAACACACAGCAAGGCAACTCGTGCGCACACAGAAAGAAAAAAACAAAAGAAGACAAAAAAAAAGGGCACAACAAAGCAAACTATGTAGTACTCACTCTCCGTAGGCGTCGGTGCAAACTGGAACAGATAGATCATGTTGGGCTCGTCCACGCACACGCCGCACAGGTTCATGCTCCAGTCATCCCAGTCGATCGCGACGAGTCCGCGAGAGAACTTCTCGCGTACCGCGCGCGGCGGCAGCGCGAGTTGGGCGACCGCTGCTGGACTCTCGCGCGTCCTGAGAGCCACATCGACCCAGCCGCGCTCCGCCTCGCCCGCCGCGCGCCGTTCCTGGTCCTCCGGCCACCGCGCGTGTGGCGCAGGCGGCGTGACGAGGTCCGCGTAAGCCCACAGGTCGTGCAAGGCGGGCGTTGCGCGACGGTCACCAGCCTGGATGCCCACGAGCAGTGGTCGGGTCGTTCCGGGGAGTATGCGCAGTGTGCCGAGGGTCGCGTTTGCGCTGTACTTGTAAGAGATGATCTTGAAGAAGGGGCCGTACAACTGGAAGCGGAAGGTCGTGTCCTTCAGTGGGACAGGCTGCGGAGGGGGCGACAGGCTCTCTCCCTGTGACGTCGTGGGGGTAGTATCACCGTCAACAGCCATGGCATCTTCTGGATCCACTTCAAGATCTGCTACGACTTCACCCTCCTCCCCGCCGGCACCTGCAACGGCCCCCGCCTGCATCTCTGCCTGCCACTCGTTGTCGGGCCGGAATTGGCCGATCTCGGCCTTTGGTATGCGCTCGGGCCACAAGCGGAACTGCACTGTTTGCCACGGGTTTTGCATGACGACAAATATCGACACCGGCGGCGGCTCCGCATGTGCCGTCAGCACTGCAGCCGCGTCCTCGCCGTCAGTGGACGAGGGCACGGCAGAGATCGAGATATGGATCAGGAGTGAAGATGTCGCAATTGTATGGACGGAACGCGGCCAGACGACTTGCACGTCGAGGGCTTGGGATGGTTCGTTATCGTCAGGAATCTTGTACAATTCGAGAGCCAATGGCATCTGGGCATCCTTTCGGTCCGTGCGCACGACGAGTAGCTCCCGCTGACGTGCGAGGATGCGAATGGCACGGATGTCGTACGTGAATAATCCCTGTGGCAGCGCACAGGCGTCTAACTACGGAATAGAGGACGAAGTGGGCTAAAATCTCACTTGAGGGTGGATTTCCGACACTTCCTCCTCGTATCCGAACAATGCGCCAACTCGAATACGGTGAACATTGCGGGACACCAAGTTCTTGACAAGTATGAGCCGTTCTTGAACAGCGACCATGTAGGGCACGCCGTCGAGCACATCGAGGTCGGTAAAGTCGAAGGCAGTGTTGGAGCGAATAACAGTGACGCTGTGGAAGGGCGGCGACTGGGCATCGATACGCGCCGTATATGCGCTTGATCCTGGAGGAAAGCGTGGGTCTTCGGCGATGTGGAGGGCAGAGAGGGGACAGTGGAGAACATTGAGTTCATAACGGACTGGGACAGCGAAGTCTATGATGTGATCTTCGCTATAGTCAGAAACGTCTACCCTACAGGGGAAACGTTCGGTTAGCAAAGGTGTCAGCAAGAGTGCGTGAAATATGTACCCTGCCATACGGTCCGAAGCACGTTTGGGCTCGCGACGCACATAGCTGATCATGATACCCATCTCAGACCCATAGCGCATATACTTTGCGTCGAGTTTGTACGCCCTGGAAGGGGTGGCTATCTTTGCCACCGGATACGCCGTCTTGACGCGATGTTCCATCATCAAGAGCATCAGTGCATACCGATTCGCCCCTTCGCGGATTGATGCCACGACGTATTTTCCGCCGGGGACTATTTTCATGGACATCACGTCCGCATATACACAGAATCTCCAAGCCTTATAGGATTTGGGCATGGTACTTCGCCAGTTTGCTTCTGCGGCGAGGGCACGAAGGACCAAACGCTCTGCCTCAAGGCTGCTGAGAGCAGGAAATGAGTAGCGGATTGTAGGAGGGAGGGGTGGCAGTGGGAGGTGAAACGTGCGCAAGATGCGTTTCCAAACCATTGGCTGGTGCGTCAGCTCGTAGAATAGTCTGCATACCTGGGATCAGTGATGTCAGTATATATGTGACACTGGAGATGGAAAACTCATACCGATCTCAGACGTAGAATGTCCCGAACGCAGAGGTGAATGAGGATAAGGTCGACGAGTGTGTCATTCGGGAGAGACCGTAGGGTCAACTTATTGCGTGAAGCCGTATGGCGCTGCACTGTCGGATGTATGGGAGGATGAGGCGCGGTCGACATTGTGAGTTGAATGACTCTGAACAGACCTGAGAATGTTAAATAGGTCTTGGGCAGTGGCCATAGATGATCGTTAGCGGGTGTGTATCCAGATGGATACAATAATGTTCTTGTTTTATTTCCATAAGCGGGACACAATGGGAGTAGTACGTAGAATCTCGTCTCCAGGCCACAGCTCCTTCATTGAATTCAGAAAACAAAACGTGGAAGCGGGTCCAAGTTGTTGGGATAAATGGTCAATTCAAGGCAGCTGTGCACCGCCCGTCGGCCGCTAAGTACAACAACTCGGCCCGGCCGTCCCGTCCGACCGCTGCACTTAACGGCCACAACTTTGGCTCTCGACTTCAACTCAGTTCAGTTAGTGCAGCTCTTAGCCATAGCCGTCATGTTATCCGCTCTGCGCTTCCCACCCCGTCGTTCTGTCTTCACAATTACAAGGGCCCTGTCAACCTTGACATCTCCTCCGTCTCTCCAAAATCCCTTGTCTGCTCTCAATGCCGACGCGCCATCACCATCACCTTCTGCCGCTACACGAACGCCACCACATTTCGTCACGCCTACCCCGCCTCCCGTCTTGGACATACCCCCAGAGGAGGACCCCCTGCTCCAGTTTATGACAAACACCATCATGCGCCACGGAAAGCGGAAGCGTGCGTCCCGCAGCATCTCGCGTATGCTCCTCTGGGTGCATTCCCTTACACGTGCGCCACCACTCGAGATCGTTCGTCAGGCCGTGCTGCTCGCCGCCCCTGCCGTGCGCAGCATGTCGCATACTCGCGGCGGAAAGATCATCTCACGCCCCATCGCGCTCAGCGAGAAGCAGCGTACGCGGTACGCCGTAAAATGGATTCTCAAGGCGAGTGATAACCGCACGGGGCAGACCCTCGAGGAGCGGCTCGCAAGGGAAATCATCGCCACCATACAAGGAACCAGCTCAGTCTTGGCTGAAAAAGAGAGAGTGCACACGTTTGCAATGGTTAATAGGTACGTCTCCGCGGATTGGCTGCCATGCTATGCCCGAGCTTATTTTCCCTCAGAGGGAATGCGGGGACGCGAGTTTAGGGAAATAGACTTGGCTTTGGTCGATCCATTGCTTTAATTAACATGGGGCTTAGATTTCCACTACCTCGGCAACGCTTGCAGAGTGCATTCTATTACAGATACTTGGTACTGCTAGTGCTCCGATTATCGTATCCCGCTGCCAACACGTCTGGAAAAGCCATGGCAAGTCCACTCACTGCAATATTACGGCAGCATCTAGTGTACAAGCTTTTATTACTCTGACTCGAGACTATAGCTTGCTCTATAACTCGTTAAAGCAAAGTACCAACGCCTTCTAAAAGGTCGGCACTGGAAAATACGCAGGGTATACAGGACAGTCATTTGATAGGGAGGACGTGATAGGTAGCCTACAAGTGGTGGCGGCAGATAGTATGGCCCGGGTATATTGTGTGGTGGAAGTACAGGTGGCGCAGTGTAGTAAGTCACCTGAGCTGTGGATACCACTGACGGTGCAGCAGATTCCACACTAGGTGTGGGGACTGTGGTGTAAGAATTGGGATTGGGGGCTTGCCAGAGCCTGATACACTAAGTTATGTAGGAACTCTGGAATCGGCGCATCCGTTGGCTTGTTCGTTAGAGAATTCTGGGTTCTCATCGGCCTCATCCGCTTAACTGGAGCCAGCCTTGCCGTCATCTTCTGGCCGAATCATCGATTCCTCCTCCCTTGCAGGATTCCCTTCAGAGTGCTCAAAATTGAGCTGGTCACTCAAAATGGATGGGGCTACCTCCTCTTGCTTGACGGTCATTCCATATTTATCATCCACTATAACGCAGTGACCTCGTTCACGTTCGCGATGCTCTTTGCGCACACGCGTTGACTGTTGGACGAGTCAGATCGAATGTCAGATGGGCTAGGTATTACTCACTACTTCTGCGTTCATGTGGCTCCGGAGGTGACTCAAAATATGGACACGGGTCGACTCCCGTAAACGCATGAACATCGGGCCGGCGACTTGCGTGGGATGATTGTGCTTAGCCCTGTACCAGCCGAGGATGGTGGAGACATGATGGAAGGTCTGGATTGTAAGTCTGCACCTGCATCCAGTTGACCGCTTCTTGATCCTGTTGTCGTGCTTCTTCCTGATGTATTTGGATTTGCCGCCGGTTCCCCGACGCGAACAAAGGTACGTTCGATTCTCACGCCAACGACCGTTTTCCGAAGAATATTTTCGGCGGACAAGGCGCAGCTCGATCCCGTGATCCAGTTCCTCGGTCATGCGCCACGTGTAGAATTCGTCCAGAGAGTTCCAGTTCCATTCGTGGGTAGGCCGCTGTTGTTGCTGCTGCTGCTGCTGCGTGTCGTGCGTGATGTCTTCGCTCTGTTCGAAAGTTGGAGCTTCGGTCTGTGGGCCAGCGACAGTCGGATGATCAAATGGTGTGTCACTCCGTGCAGGGATGTCGAGTCCTAATGTGCCAATACAACTACTAAAGGTTGGTGTAGTTGTCGAAGCTGACGGCTTCGACGTGAGTTGCAGGCGGAAGACAGAGAGCATCGACACGGCAAAACACAAGTGGGGAGTGTGTCAGTGAGTACAGAAAGCACTCGGGAGCTCTGTATAAAACCACGGCTAGTGTGGCCCTGAAATAACATTGATTTTTGTGTGTGTGTTGCTGTAAGTTATTAACCACATTGGCTTAGAGATAGTATCAAAGTGTGGACTCGGTGTCCTGCGTTGGATATCGGTACATAGCATCATTATGTACAAGGTTTGAATGCTATCCCGCTCGTATGGGCGGAATTAGGATTAGGGTAAGGGACCTTCACACGCCAGAATGCTGTCATTGAACCAATATGTGTCCAAGAATACAGTGGGTCTAGATGTAAAATAAAACAAACTGGAGGCTATTCATCCAGTAAGGGAGCCTATAGGCACACTTGCATGTCCAGAGAGATAGGCAAGACAAAGCAAAGGGATGATGGGAAGGTCCCTGCAACATTTCAAAGGATTTGGTTTAGAATTTCGTTCACTGTGACCTGGCTCCCACATTGATCACACCAGACACCTTCCAAAATTGGTCAGATTTGCCGGTTTGGCCACAATCGTGCCCATTTACTCATCAACCAACCACCCAAACTCTATGAACATTTTAATGGTGCAACACCAGACATAACCCTTGCTGTTCAACTCAAGAGAGTGAGCATTGTTGCTCTATGTGGCTCTGAAAATGCAAAGTGGCTCACTAGCCAGGGTGACTCGGTACCTGACCGGGTACAGTATGTCGATCTCGATCATAATCACTGCAGTAGTGATGACGTCAGCAGATCTGGTTTGTCTCCCGCTCGCGTCCTGACAACTGGTAGCGCACTATTATCTCATCAGGCCGCGTACACTATGCCAGGTCCCACACCACATCGCACACCACTACGGCGCGTCTCACATGGCTCTCTTTTCGCACTCTCCCGCTCAGGTGCTCACCCCGAAGCGCCACACGGTCTGGGGTTCCTCGAGCCGGCGCTCGCAGAGCTCGCAGACGAGGCAGAGGCACTACGCACGAACATCGATGGGCTGCGTACCCTCAGCGCTTCTCTCGATACGTTCAACGAGGCATTCGCAAGCTGGCTATATGTGATGAACATGAACGCGCTCACGGTGGAATGGCCTGAGGTGCGTTGCGTGGAAACTTGATGCAACCAACTTTGACGGGATGAGTTTCGAATCCTATTCCCCATTTGTTGTGATACAGGCACCAACGGAGGCGTCGTTCGTCCTTGCGAAGCGTAGGGCTGGTGCGTCCCTCGATGTTGATTATCTCAGTCATTTGTCACCGAGTAGGGATCTTGATCAGAGGAGGATGCGCGCGCCGCGCTCTCGGCTGCCGCCCAAGCGCAGGCGCAGGTGCACACGCTTGCTACTGCGAAGTCAGACGAAACGACCAATACGACCGCTTTGGTCGATGCCACGACGTTCGCAGATGGGTCCCTCGCACCGGAGTCATCTAAATCTGCTGTCCCGAAGGTGAAGAAAAAAGGCAAGCCAAAGCTAACACCGAAAGAGAAGAAAGAGAGGAGTGTGCGTGCTTTTCCTCTTTTTTCTCTTTCTTTTTTTTCTTTGTTTGCGTCTTCCTCTCAGAGAAGGCATTCGTGCTCATCCCGCTTCTGCTATAAAGATGGCGATTGAGAAAGTCATCTCATCGCTTCCGCTCGAGTTCAGGGGGAGTGATCCTGTGAGTGCCTGCGGGGTTGTTGGACCTATGACTGTGTCCTCTCATCCCATACAGACTCTACGTCGCAATATAGAGATGGTTATAGACCGACTCATGGGTAGCGACGGTAGAGGCCTAAAGCGTGAGTTCATTTGCTATCTCGTGGTCCCGCATTCTCTTTATTCTCGTTTACGGGATACAGTAAATGAGATGATTGTGCCTCCTGACCTCAATCAAGCGCGAGTCAACAAGTGTCTCATTGCACTTGTAAATCGGAAGATCGTTACAAAAGATAATAGCACGGTGGGTGGGAAACATATTGGTTGATACTATGTGATGCTGAGTTGGTGTTTAACAAGGGTACTGTATTATACCATTGGCATGGTTTGGCGACATGAGTTACTATCAGGTGGGGGTGTCGTGGCTGTATTACCTACTTGCATACGGTTGCTTGTATGCGTGCGTTTGGACTCAGATGATTGGTGGTGGACAAACAAGTAACTTAGTAGGCGCGTTATTTCACCCGCGTGGCGTTATTACGAGAGAGATGGTCCGTGCGCAACCCGTCAGCGTTTATAAACCCTGAGACTAGAACCAGAAATCTTCATACTTACCTTGATGGCATAAATCCCTTCACGTACCAGGGTTTATGGGCTGTGAGGGCCTCCCATAGCACGGCGACCCTGTCCTCAGGGGGAACTTGCGGTTTGTATGGGCTTCGGCTCATGCACCGTCTCAATATTTTCCTGTCCCACTCCGGCCCTCGGGCTGGGTGGGCCTTACTTTTTGTTGGCACCCGGTGCTAACCCTAACCTTATTTGAGTCCTTATATGTGAATCCACTACTGTACTAATAAGCAAGTTTACAATAAAAAAAACAAAATGTAATTAATGATAAGTGTAATGAGACTGATTCGCTGCTGCGTGTTGCGTGTTGTCGGGTTGGTTCGTTTACAGCTGGTATGACCCAGATAAGAAAGGGTTGACTTGGTGAAATTTTGTTGCGTCTGCTCAGAATTGGTTTGTACAGTTTGCTATGGGCTGCCATGCTTTATGCAAACGGCTATAATTCTCGTAGATAATAGAATATGAGACAACCTGAAGCAAACAAATTCTTGGCAACAATTGCTCAGAGGCGAAGAGCCAGACTTGACAGTCGCATCCAGATCGTCAGTGTCATTGCATTCTAATGATGAAGACTACATGAGCCAATACAAGCGCGCAAAAAAACGAATCAGTACAATTCTGCCATAAAACATACGATCAGGGACAGGAAGGGCGGAGCGCCTTACCCCAACCGATTAAGAGTGAGCCAGCCAACTTATGAGCTATTCTGGACGTCGAGGAAACAAATGCACCACACACCATATTGGCAAGGTTCAATCCTCCATCTTCACGCTGACCTTCCTCTTTCCCCGGGCAGAGACAGACACAGATGGCCTCCTTTGGGGTTGGGGCCGCGCGCGCGATGGGGATCCACTTCGCCGAGTATTTTGGCTCTCCCCCAAGAGTCCCCATCCAACCAAACTCACGATTTGACGCCCTCCAAAGCCAAGGATTGCCCCGGAGAGACACGCCACCCCAAGGAACGCGTATATCGGATAGAGGGCTTGTGAGGAGTACGAGGCGACGCGGTACGGCAAGACGATGAACAGATCGAGAAGAATTTGCGAGGAGACGATGATGGGGGAAAAGAGGTAGATGATGATGGGGATAATGACCAGGAATGGAGAGAGGAGGGAGAGGAAAATGGTGTTGAAGAGCCAGAGGACATGCGAAAGAGCTGATAATCCGGCGGAGAATAAAGGCGCCAACAACGGCAATATGGAGGATATCGGCGGAGAGGTTTGCCCTCGAGAAGGTGTGGCTGTCCCAGTTGCCGTGGAGTGAGAGCTCTGCGCCATTTGGGCGAGACTAGACTGGTACGGCGACCAGTATCGCTTCGGTAACGGTCGGGCATATATAGATTTCCATGGCGTGGCGCTCTAAATTCGTTTCATCACATGACCATGACATGCTTGGTCGGGCGAAATCTCCGCCGCAATATATTATTCGTTCATAAGTACGACAAAAAAAACCTAGGCAAAGCGCGTAGTACATAGGTGCTCAGTCTGGACATGTGGGTTGGATGAGATATAAAAATTGAGGGGTTTATCAGAGTGATTTCCCTCGGTTGCCCACGCTATTTGAATAACTTCCAGTTTCTCTGCACGAACTCGTTATATCTCGTGCTGGGAGATGTACCTGGATACAGTAACGAATAGGGCGGAATAGTCAGCGACGCCTCATGAACTGATGTACCAGCGAACGAACCGGGGTTGACTCACTTTGGGCTGGTCCCACATCACATCACATCAGTAAATCTTTTTTGGGCCCGTACAAGCTCGTACAAGTGAAAATAAAAAGACAAGTACCAAAAGTGCGGAAGTAAAGGTAACGTAGAATTTGGCCATAAGTAAAGTTACTTTTGGCCATGCCATTTGTCAAAAAGCAAAAAAGCTGAAAAAAGGTGTGAAACTCGATTGAAAGTTGTAAAAGCGTGTTTCAATTCAGCATAGTGAAAAAGTTGACAATTTACTGATGAGTAGATCTACGTCGTGATTGATGGGTCTCCACCCAGTCGATCTTTCATCTCGATCTATGCCAGACCAGAGTCCCAAGCCGACGGCTCTCCGAGTCTCAGCGGTCCAGTCAATACAAATCACAGAACGATGCGATCATTTCGCACTGCCTCGTATCATCAAGAGCAACGCGCACGTCTCCTGGACCGAAAACCTTTTCATTTTAGTATTATGGACAGCTTACGTTGACCCCCCCCCGGTATTTGGACTGTTTAGCTGAACCACTCTGCGAGTGGCCAACATTTCTGCTGTCGTTTTTCTCCCCCGTGTCCAGAGCTGGTGTTCTTGACGAGCAAAAGATACCATGTCTTTCATCCTATCACGGTTTAACATGATGCTCTTACTGTCCCTCGGTCTTCTCCTTTCCCCTCGCTCAAGAGCTCAGCGAACACTCTTCCCTCCAGCGGTTCCTCTTGCTGTTCGTTCTCCATATCTCACTTGTTGGAACAACCTTACCAACGGGTCCACATTTGGTCAAATATGGCCGGCAAGTTATGACAATACCCAGGTTTGTTTGTCCCTCATGTTCGACTGACTGCGGAATCCTCATCCTCGTCGGTCTCAGATCCTCGGTTGGGCCGTCCTAGTGCTTATCGACGGCCTCCCCTATTCATTCCTGGGAAGTGCCGATACCTCCAATCTGCAAATTTCCCCGAGCTTGAAGTCCATGGTGACAGATGTGAACCTGACTAATGTAGTGGTCACACCTACGCAAACCGTGTTCACCGCACAGGCTGGGCCCATGGAACTCAATCTTACTTTCCTGAATCCTATCGAGGTTCGTTTTGACTCTTCTATTGCATCCAAAATCTCCATATGCATCATTTAAAGCCCGGAGACTGGGTCAAGCAATCCATCCCGTTCTCGTACATGGCCTTCACTGCAGAGTCACTAAATGGCTCAGCTCATGCCGTACAAGTGTATTCAGATATCAGCGGGGGTACGTGCAATCGTTCTCTGATGCCCATCCTGTCTCTCAACTTCGTTGCAGAATGGAACTCGGGCGATCGAAACCAGGTGATTCAGTGGAGCACGACCGCGAACAGCGAGGTCATCTACCACAGTGTCAAACTGCAGACACAGGCAACGTTCAACGAGATCACCAACCAGGCGGAATGGGGTACACTATACTATGCCATGAAGGCTGTGAGTAGTAATTTTCTGTCTACTCTTCGTTACTTAGAATGTGATTCAGGGAATCAATATCACCTACGAGACTGCAGCAGATGCCGTCTCCCGTGGCCAGTTTCTGAACTACAGCACGTTATACAACCAAACGGATCCGAACTTCCGTATCATTAACAATAGCTTCCCTGTATTTGGCATATCACGCGATCTCGGCATGATCAATGCTACACAGGCTCCTGTCGTCTGGTCAGTCGGCTACACTACAGACCCTGCGATCAACTACACCGATCTATCTGGTGCACCTCCGACACAACGTAGTTTGTATTACAAGTCCCAATATTCCGATGACGGATCTTTGGTTAGTTGCCCCATGTCTTCCGGTAGGGAAATCGTGTATTTAACATCTAGATACAGATCGTTGACTTCCTAAACAATTTTAACAATGCATCCTCGAGTGCTCAACGGCTGGACCAAAAGATTCTTCAGGATGCCGCTTCTGTCTCCAATTTGCTTGGAAACTTGGTTTCTCTCTCAATCGCCCAAGTCTATGGTAGCACCCAGCTCACAATCGGGTCTGAAGTGCTTGGTAACTCCAATCAGCCAGACGTGATGATGTTCATGAAGAATATCGGTGGGAAGGCGACCAAGTGAGTCAATCGCTTTGTCCATCTTACGAGTGA
Organism: Russula compacta; assembly: GCA_022376555.1. Lineage (NCBI taxonomy): Eukaryota > Fungi > Basidiomycota > Agaricomycetes > Russulales > Russulaceae > Russula > Russula compacta. The sequence goes on from WTXH01000038.1 coordinate 66,358, forward strand.
CTGAGTTTGAGGTGTCAAGTCGAGTAAATGCTGTCGAGACGCTGTATTCTGCATTTCCTGCATTGATGTACATTGATCCCTCCCTCGGTGCACCTCTCCTCGAGCCTCTATTTCGACTTCAAGCATCCCCTAACTATTCCATTCCATATGCTACCGCCGATTTGGGTATGTGGTATAGAATGACCAAGGCTGAGATATTTAGACGTCATGCGTAGGATCGAGCTATCCCAATGTCACCGGCAGTAATTCGAACCACGATCAGGGTGTCGAACGTTTGTACCTCTCACGCTAGCTTTGTGGATTTCTGATCAGCTTCTTTCCATAGAATCTGGGAATATGTTGATTATGACATACGCTTATGCGCGCGCAAGTGGGGATGGAAGCCTCATAAGTAGATATGTATGACCACACTCTGATTTTTTCCTAGCATCGTTTCATGGATCTCGATAGTATTCGTTGCTGACTTCCTGGGCGGACTATTTGATCGATACAACTCTGTTCATTGATAATCAGTAAGTTATTTCAGTCAATCAACGAACTACCCACCACTGACAATGGTCGATGACGCAGGTCCTCTGGAGATGGTTTGTCCGCCAATAATCAAACGAACCTTGCGATCAAGGGAATTATCGCTATTCAAGCCATGTCGAATATGAGTTCAGTCGTCAAGCAGGCAGCCGATGCCGACAAATATTCTGTCTGTACTGGTTCATTACATAGCGCGAATGGGCGAAATTAATTTGTTCGCAGAGTGCAGCTGTGCGCCTGTATGGTCAATGGAAGAGCCTTGCATTAAGCAGCGATCAACATCTCTTCGCGGTGTACGGACAAGCTGACTCCTGGACATTGGGCTACAATCTATTTGCGGATGTATGGCTGGGCACTAATTTGGTGGAATCGTCGGTCGGTGTCAGTGTGTGCTTAATTCATGTCGTGGCTGATGGGATTCAGGTATACAACGGACAAAGCAATTTCATTGACAACATCACGTCGACTTCAACGTTCAGCAATTTTGGCATGCCTATTGATAGCCTTGGATCGGACACGAACATCGTGGTGCCCAGTATGTATTGTATGGTACTCAAATTGGTTTGTCTGAGGATGTTCTAGGCTGGAACCTGTTTGTAGCTGGTATGACACCGGATGGAGACTTGCGTTCGAATCTCATCTCGAAGGTTCACAATCGGGCATCCTTCAACATCAGCGCAGGGGTGTTCCCTCTGGAATATGATAGTACTGACGGGTTTACCCTGGGGGGAGTGGCAAGGTAAGTTACTTAGAAGTCCTACTTGGGGTAGTAGCTAAACAAGCAATCATGACCATTAGCCCTGCACAAGGTGCTATGTTTGCGCCATTAGCCTTGAAGTTCGTGCAAAAGGTGTCCCTTCATTGTTTTATGTCTAACTGAATTTTCCCGGCAGAGCCCCTGTGCTTGCAATACAATCGAATGGGCTGACGATAAGCAAGCCATCGCACACGGGTGCGATTGTGGGGTCTGTCTTGGGCGGTGTTGCGGTCTTATTTGCTGTGATTGGAGTCGTTGTCTTTACATGGCGTCGATGGCGTCGTGGTATGGATAAGCCTGCCCTGTTTCTATTTCGACGGGATATGATGATGAGAAGAAGCTCACAGGTGAGGATCACGGCTTCCATTTTGACGCGTGCTGATGCCTCTGGTGGAGTCGGAGCTTCTGCAATCAGGGACCCTCGAAGCTGGGACAGCCGTCGCAGACATCCACGACCCGGAGTCACGTTCAACCACAGTGTCATTTTCGTCAGTCCCAATTGGTTTGTCCGGCAAGGAGCTTGCGCGGTTGCGCGCAGAGGCCTTGGTTTCTCGACAGACAGATACCACGACCGAACCTGAATCAAGTGAATCTCAGTCAGAGCCCGAGCCCGCTACGGTACCAATTGTTACGGTCGAGCAGAGTGCGGCGATCCCAGAACCTGAGGCCCAGGGGCTACAATCCGTAGTGGAGTCGCTGTGGCGCGAGGTGCGACAACTTCGTACGGAAAGACTTGATGCACCGCCGAGTTATGATCCATGAATGTATTAGGGGAAGTGGGACCTTTCTCGCATGGGCCGGTTACTAGTAGGGAATGATACCATTTTACTTTCACTTAGTTTTCGTATTGTTCTAGAGTACTTAATGATGAGCTAAGCTAGTTAATATGGCTTCAAATGTAATTTAGGAAAACAATTGATTTCCTTAAAGTAGAATTTAGTCCATTTAAGTTGGTTAAATTCATTTTTGTTTTTTTTAGGATTTTCTGAACTTAATTGATCAAGAAATGTCTCAATCATGGGGTGACTGGCTGATATGGAAATCAGTCTCTAACACTTATGAAAATAATTTTATGATAGATTATGATTGAGTACAGTCCTTCGTCTAGTTGGCACCATACACTCTCTACAGTATTTAAGGACCGAATTTATGATAGGACTCACTTCAGTTTGTATTGCCACAACTGAACACTGCTACTTTAGCATTATCTTATCTCAGCTGACTCTGCTGCAATCAGGACCACTACTTGAGGCCTGTATTGGTCTCCACAGCAATTCAAGGTTGTAGGCTAGTACTTAGCACTCACATAAGACATTTTCTACGAAACGCAGAAAGAAAAGCGGGACAGAGAACATGAACAAATAAATAACTCAAAAAAAGTTGCCGCTGCCGCACACATGTTTTCGATCTTTTTTCTGGCCTGCCACACGAAATCTACATTATGATTATAGTGAACTTCAACAGACAGTCAACACGAATATCTAAGATAAGTAAAATGATACCGTGCCCTACTAGTAATCGACCCATGCGAGAAACATCTTACATCCCCTAATACATTCATGAATTATCCTCCGTATAACTCGGCGGAGCATCAAGCCTCTCTGTCCGAAGTTGTTGCACCTCGCGCCGCAAGGACTCGACTACAGATCGTAGTCCCTGACCTTCAGATTCTGGGATCGCCACACCCGGCTCAACCGTAATAACTGGTATCGTATCGGGCTCAGGCTGAGATCCACTTGATTCACTGGGGGCGTCTGTGTGTTGAGGGACCAAGGTCTCTGCGCGCAACCGCGCAAGCTCCTTGCCGGACAAACCAATTGGGACCGATGAAAGTAACACCGTAGACGAAGGCGACAACGACGGTGCGAATTGTGATTGGGACTCATGGATGTCCACCATAGCTGCCCCTGCCTCTAGGGGCCAGGGTTGCGGATGATCCAAGTCCACCGGAGGCGCACCGTCCCACTGGGTTGCTCCAGCACGTGTATAATTGAGAGACTGTGATCCTCACCTGTTTGTAAATCCCAACGGCTTTACCCGTCTCGCGACGCCGTCGACGCCGTGTGAATACAACGACTCCAATCACAGCAAATAAGACCGCAACACCGCCCAAGACAGACCCTACAATCGCACCCGTGTGCGATGGCTTGCTTATCGTCAGCCCATTCGATTGTATTGCAAGCACAGGGGCTCTGCCGGGAAAATTCAGTTAGACATAAAACAATGAAGAGACACCTTTTGCACGAACTTCAGGGCTAATGGCGCAAACATAGCACCTTGTGCAGGGCTAATGGTCATGATTGCTTGTTTAGCTACTACCCCAAGTAGGACTTCTAAGTAACTTACCTTGCCCGTCCCCCGAGGGTAAACCCGTCAGTACTATCATATTCCAGAGGGAACACCCCTGCGCTGATGTTGAAGGATGCCCGATTGTGAACCTTCGAGATCAGACGCGAGCGCAGGTCTCCGTCTGGTGTCATACCAGCTACAAACAGGTTCCAGCCTAGAACATCCTCAGACAAACCAATTTGAGTACCATACAATACATACTGGGCACCACGATGTTCGTGTCCGATCCAAGGCTATCAATAGGCATGCCAAAATTGCTGAACGTTGAAGTCGACGTGATGTTGTCAATGAAATTGCTTTGTCCGTTGTATACCTGAATCCCATCAGCCACGACATGAATTAAGCACACACTGACACCGACCGACGATTCCACCAAATTAGTGCCCAGCCATACATCCGCAAATAGATTGTAGCCCAATGTCCAGGAGTCAGCTTGTCCGTACACCGCGAAGAGATGTTGATCGCTGCTTAATGCAAGGCTCTTCCATTGACCATACAGGCGCACAGCTGCACTCTGCGAACAAATTAATTTCGCCCATTCGCGCTATGTAATGAACCAGTACAGACAGAATATTTGTCGGCATCGGCTGCCTGCTTGACGACTGAACTCATATTCGACATGGCTTGAATAGCGATAATTCCCTTGATCGCAAGGTTCGTTTGATTATTGGCGGACAAACCATCTCCAGAGGACCTGCGTCATCGACCATTGTCAGTGGTGGGTAGTTCGTTGATTGACTGAAATAACTTACTGATTATCAATGAACAGAGTTGTATCGATCAAATAGTCCGCCCAGGAAGTCAGCAACGAATACTATCGAGATCCATGAAACGATGCTAGGAAAAAATCAGAGTGTGGTCATACATATCTACTTATGAGGCTTCCATCCCCACTTGCGCGCGCATAAGCGTATGTCATAATCAACATATTCCCAGATTCTATGGAAAGAAGCTGATCAGAAATCCACAAAGCTAGCGTGAGAGGTACAAACGTTCGACACCCTGATCGTGGTTCGAATTACTGCCGGTGACATTGGGATAGCTCGATCCTACGCATGACGTCTAAATATCTCAGCCTTGGTCATTCTATACCACATACCCAAATCGGCGGTAGCATATGGAATGGAATAGTTAGGGGATGCTTGAAGTCGAAATAGAGGCTCGAGGAGAGGTGCACCGAGGGAGGGATCAATGTACATCAATGCAGGAAATGCAGAATACAGCGTCTCGACAGCATTTACTCGACTTGACACCTCAAACTCAGTCTCTCGTAAGATGGACAAAGCGATTGACTCACTTGGTCGCCTTCCCACCAATATTCTTCATGAACATCATCACATCTGACTTGCTGAAGTTACTCAGAGAGTTAGTCCCAATAGTAAGCTGGGTGCTGCCGTATACTTGTGCGATCGAGAGAGAAACCAAGTCTCCAAGTAAATTGGAGACAGAAGCGGCATCCTGAAGAATCTTTTGGTCCAGCCGTTGAGCACTCGAGGATGCATTGTTAAAATTGTTTAGGAAGTCAACGATCTGTATCTAGATGTTAAATACACGATTTCCCTACCGGAAGACATGGGGCAACTAACCAAAGATCCGTCATCGGAATATTGTGACTTGTAATACAAACTACGTGTGTCGGAGGTGCACCAGATAGATCGGTGTAGTTGATCGCAGGGTCTGTAGTGTAGCCGACTGACCAGACGACAGGAGCCTGTGTGGCCTGGATAGTGCCGAGATCACGTGATATGCCAAATACAGGGAATCCAGTGGAAAGGTCACGGAAGTTTGGATCTTCTTGGTTATCCAATACACCGTTATCCACAAACTGGCCACGGGCGACAGTAGCCGCAGCGATCTTGTGGGTGATATTGTCCCCCTGAACCATAAACCATGAGTAGCGAAAAAGAGGACAGAGAACTGTAACTCACAGCCTTCATAGCATAGTATAGTGTACCCCACTCCGCTTGGTTGTTAATCTCCTCGAAGTCTGTCGGTGTCTGCAGTTTGACACTGTGGTAGATGACATCGCTGTTCGACGTTGTGCTCCACTGAATCACCTGGTTTCGATCACCCGAGTTCCATTCTGCAGCGAAGTTGAAACACGATGGGCTTCAGAGGACGATTGCACGTACCTCCGCTGACATCCGAATACACTTGGATAGCATGAGTCCCGCCATCTAGTGAATTTGCAGTGAAAGCCATGTATGAGAAAGGAATGGATTGCTTGACCCAATCTCCGGGCTTTAAATGACGTATATGTAGATTTTGAAGGCAGTGAAAGAGTCAAAACGAACCTCGATAGGATTTAGGAAGGTAAGGTTGAGTTGCATGGGCCCTGCCTGTGCGGTAAAGACGGCTTGCGTAGGCGTGACCACTACATTGGTCAGGTTCGCGTACCATTGACGGCAGGCTCATCCCCCAAGAACGAATAAGTCAGGCCATTTATACGCACTAGGACAGCCCACCCGAGGATCTGAGACAAATGAAGATGAAAATTTCGCGGTCAGTTGAAGATAAGGAGGGGAGGCAAACCTGAGAAGGATTATAGGTTGTTGGCCAAAGTTGACTAAATATGCTCCCATTCGTGAGATGATCCCAACTAGTAAGATATGGAGAGCGGACAGCAAGAGGAACTGCTGGGGGAAAGAATGTTTGCTGGGTTCTGACGCTATGGGAAAGGAGAAGGGCGAGGAATAGTAAGGACATCACGGTGAATTTTGGTGTAATGCAAGACATAGTAGTGTTAGATCCTCAAGGGTACCGACTCTAGGCTAAGGGGATGAAAGGGTAGCAGAGGAGTTCGTCACTCGCAGTGTGGTGCAGGACAGTTGAAGAGCTCTGGCAACTGGCCAAGATGCCGAAGGTGGTGCAGAACCCGCTCATAATACTGAATTGGATGAACTTCTGACCGGCAACTCGGAGGTGGGCGCCCTTGGGATGATTCAAGGCAGTGTGAAACTATCGCCCCATTGACGGTAACACGTACCCTGCGACTGCGCTTAATTGGCTGACACGGACTAACTTACTGAGAGGTCATTCGGTTGTGCGTCTTCTCTCGTATAGCCCATTCATAGCAGCTTCCAGAGACTCATAATGAGCTGGTCATAGATTGTCCAGTACAGAGCATTGAGATACTGTATCATGGCCCGTGGGTCGGTTCACAGACCTGTGAGATGGAGATGGGCGCGTGGTTCACAAGTTGGCATTCCCACGTCTGAGCCACGCGTGGCTTTCCATATCACTCCACCGCTGCGCCGCATTTCTCCACTCACTCATGTGCTCACTCGCACTAGACACATCCAAGCCATAATCACGACGTCCCAGGAAGTGCTTTACTTTGTGCTTTACTTTATTGCTGAATTGTCAGTAAATGTACAGCCGATCCGATAAAAATAGTTGCCGCGTGGCAGTTGATGACTAAGGTCGTTAAGATTTTGGAACGGGTTTTGATGGTATCGCTTTGCGACAGCGTCTACGATCCGATGTCCGCATTCAATTTATTTTCATCAGTCAATCAGTTCACCCAGGGGCCAGCGTTAGCATACAATGCACGTCCTCCGATCCGACTCCTAGAACATGAGTGACAGGTCATCCACAAACATTCGGCTCCTTTGGTTGGACTACGTACTACCAGTGGTATTGGGGTGGCTCAATCCTACGTGTATTCTAAATATCTAGGCTTTGTCTCAGACAAACCTGAATCATCCGCAGTTACTGAATAGGATAGGATGGAATAGTTGGGGTATGCTCGCAGCCAAAATAGAGAGGTGGCTCGAGGGGCGGATCCATCCGCATCAACCCGGGCAATGTCAAGCTCAATCTCTCGTTGACCCACTTAGTTGCCGCCTTTTGATTGTATCCATGTAGATCTTGCCAATGATCACCCTCACACCGTTTAGGTCCGATCAGTTGTCCTATTCCGCAGCCAAGTAACATGGTCACCAGCTATCCATCCACGCCAGATTCTAGGAACTCAGATATTGAACACCGCCAGAAGGACGAAGTGGGTCAAGGTAAGTCCTGAACCACAAGTCTGTGTTGCAACAACTACAGTTGCCTTTCATATAGGGCATACCCACTTTTTGGCCAGGACCAGGGTTATGAAGAACAAAGGCGCCCTCCATTTTTTTTGTAATTTTCTTGAGACTATTCTCAATAAATGAGAGCTATAGCTCCCTAAAACGCATGCACGGGCTTTGACTGTCCGCGGAAGGGGTATGCCTTATATGAGAGGCGATAGTATGCTGTAGAGCGACACAAGCCGACTGTACCGATGGCTGATTATAGAGACGGCCTGACGATGCTCTCCTGGAAGTCTATCATTTCTATGTGGGATTTCTATGTGGATTAACATCTAGGTCCTCTTTCTCTGAGACTTGCAACAGTCCGCACTTTGCACGGCTCCAGTGTGGTATCTATCTTCTTCTGCGGGACTCGTGGGAAAACCTCCTTTCATTTTGGCCAGTAATTTATAGTGCCCGCGGTGATGCGATGTCTCATCTGCCCGTCATGTTGATGGTCGAGTACTGGGCACATTGGCCGATTGATGAGGAGCTACTATTCAATGAACGGCCGAACTGCCACAAGCGCACCTGATTAACATACCCCCTGCCAGTTCACGCCCAGGCGACATAGCTCGGCACAGTACCTTGATGGTTAAAGTGTCAGCTGAGCCTTTGAGGAAAGGACTGCCGAGATTGTTTAAGAATCTGCAATCCGCACACCACTAGGAGGCTAGATCTCGCGGCACATCCGAGTCATAGACACTAGATCCCTTGATTGCAGCTTGCAGTGACTAAGGATGAGATGACCTTGATAAGTAGTTGTTGTCCCAAGTTCAGAATAGATGGATTCGGGACCATGTGTTGCGTACCACTGAGTGAGTTGGCGCGCGCTATACGCGGCCGAGTTTGGATCTTCCCGCCCAAAGTTGTCGCATTCCCGAGCCAACTGCAATCGTAGTTTCCCATGTTTCCCACGAGAGTCCCGACCTGGACTCATGACCCACAAATGCCACGGATGCGCAGACAGAAATGAGGGAGAAAGAAAATGCTGAGAAAGAAACTTGGACGTCGGTAACCACTCCCACTGTCTCGAGGGGCCCAAATTGCAATTGTTCCCACTCAGCTCAAAGGGTACTGGAGTGGTGCTGTCTCGGTATAAAAGGTGTGACCGTCGCATACTAGCCGGTTTCTATGACCGCCCATGAGGTAGACCCAACGACTGCTCATAATGCGTGTACATACGTAGATAGGCTCCTAACTACAGCCAACGACCCTGAAAAAAAGTAGCTACGTAACGCCGACCACGGCGGCTGCCTACAATCGCCGTGCCCGTGAGGGATGCCTTGGTGATGTTCCTGTCGTCCGAGTCGAAGCATTAGCCTCATACTGTAATCCGAGAATAAAAGCTCGGCGTAAGGAACAGGGCCGACCATAAAAAAAAAAGTCTTCTCATCCGAGGCCATAAGAACGGAATGGCCTTTACAGTACCTAAGTGAGCTAAGCGCAAGGGACACCATACGAAGGGTGTCTGATCGATGAGAGGTAGAGGAACACTGGAAGACGCTCCGGTTACTGTTGTAGATGGCGAGGACATTTAAATACATTCAAACCCATTTTGGAGTGTGTTGTGCGTATTCGTCTCGTCGCTACGCTATCGAAAGCTTAGGCTCTGAATATTGAACCCAAATTGCAAAGTGTCATTATCTCGTGGTCGAGACAAAGAACTAGATCCATGTCCGAAGTCTAGTATTGCGTGAGGCACCTAAGGAATAAGAGTCCACAGTATTTAATGCAAGAGGGTAAGTAACATGTATATCGACGTATAAAAAATGGTCAATGGTGGTGATATTGGAAAACCCTGTAAAAGAATTAAGAACTAGACCCTGAACCCCCCTCCGTATAGCTTGGTGGTGCTTCAAGTCTCTCTGTACGAAGTTCCTGCATCTCGCGTCGTAGAGACTCAACTTCCGACTGTAGTCTTCGAGTGTCGGATGATGATCTCACTCCACTTTGCTCGGTGATAGGTGACGGGGAGGACTGGGATTGAGACCCATTCGATGGCCAGCTAAGAACCTCTGCGCGTAGCCGTGCAATCTCCTTGCCAGACATGCCAGGCGGGACCGGTGCCACTGGTCCTGAGCGGGGAAGTGTGGAAGGTGGAGTGGAGGATAGGCCGTGGGGGTCGGGAACGATTTCTGCTTCAGGAGGCTCAGGTAGTAATTGCTGCTGTTCCAACCACAACCCTTGGTCCTGATAGGTCTCCACGAGAGGGATTGAATCGAAAGGGGTCACAGTCGCCGGTGGACCAGGTTCTAAGGAATCACTTAAAAATGACGAGATAGATTTGCGCCTCTTTTGTCTCCGTCGACGCCGTATGAAGGCAGCAGCTCCGATCGCGAGAGATATGGCTGCACCACCACCTATTATAGCTCCTACAATTTCTCCGGTGTGCGACCTTGGGCCTGATGACGTCTTCTTCATTGGTGTCCCATTGGGGTTTATTGTGAGCACAGGAGCTCTGTGATAAGAAGTCAGTCAAAAGTGAAAACAAAGGAGAAACCCTTTGCACGAACTTCAAGGCTAATGGCGCAAACATAGCACCTTGGGCGGGACTAACGAGCAAGATGTTAGCTTTAGTTAGTCGCACCCCAAATAGGAGTTTCCAGGTAGCTCACCTAGCCGCTCCCCCAAGGGTATTCCCGCTAGAACTGTCATAATTCAGAGGGAATGCACCCGCGCTGATGTTGAAGGATGCCCGCTCGTGAACCCTCGAGATGAGATTCGAACGCAAGTCTCCATCCGGTGTCATACCAGCTACAAACAGGTTCCAGCCTAGAACATCATCCTCAGACAAACCAATTTGAGTACCATACAATACATACCGGACACCACGGTGTTTGTGTCGAATCCAACGTTATCAATAGGCATGCCAAAATTGCTGAACGTTGAAGTCGACGTGATGTTGTCAATGAAATTGCTTTGTCCGTTGTATACCTGAATCCCATCAGCCACAACATGAATTAAGTAGACACCGACACCGACCGACGAATCCACCAAATTAGTGCCCAGCCATACATCCGCAAATAAATTGTAACCCAGTGTCCAAGAATCGTTTTGTTGATACACCGCAAGGAGGTGCTGATCGCTGCTCAATGCAAGGTTCTTCCATTGACCGTAGAGTTTCCCAGCTGCCTTCTACAAACGGTTCAATGTCACCCGCATAGTATCTAGTAGACCAGTACGGACGGAATATGTATCAGCGTCGGTCGCCTGCTTCACAACTGAGCTCATTTTTGACATGGCTTGAATAGCAATGATTCCTTTGATCGCAAGGTTTGTTTGATTAATGGCAGACGAACCATCTGCAGAGGATCTGCATCGACCATTGTCAGTGGTTGACAGTCTGTCGACTGACTGAAACAACTCACTGGTTGTTGGACAGAGTGGAATGCATCAAATAGTCCGCCCAGGAAGTCAGCAACGAATACTATCAAGATCCATGAAACGATGCTAGGAAAAAATCAGAGTGTGGTCATACATATCTACTTATGAGGCTTCCATCCCCACTTGCGCGCGCATAAGCGTATGTCATAATCAACATATTCCCAGATTCTATGGCAAGAAGCTGATCAGAAATCCACAAAGCTAGCGTGAGAGGTACAAACGTTCGACACCCTGATCGTGGTTCGAATTACTGCCGGTGACATTTGGATAACTCGATCCTACACATGGCGTCTAAATATCTCAGCCTTGGTCATCCTACATCACGTACCCAGATCAGCGGTAGCATATGGAATGGAATAGTAAGGTGATGCTTGAAGTCGAAATAGAGGCTCGAGGAGAGGTGCACCGAGGGAGGGATCAATGTACATCAATGCAGGAAATGCAGAATACAGCGTCTCGACAGCATTTACTCGACTTGACACCTCAAACTCAGTCTCTCGTAAGATGGACAAAGCGATTGACTTACTTGGACGCCTTCCCACCAATATTCTTCATGAACATCATCACATCTGACTTGCTGAAGTTACTCAGAGAGTTAGTCCCAATAGTAAGCTGGGTGCTGCCGTATACTTGTGCGATTGAGAGAGAGACCAAGTCTCCAAGCAAATTGGAGACAGAAGCGGCATCCTGAAGAATCTTTTGGTTCAACCGTTGAGCACTCAAGGATGCATTGTTAAAATTGTTTAGGAAGTCAACGATCTGTATCTAGATGTTAAATACACGATTTCCCTACCGGAAGACATGGGGCAACTAACCAAGGATTCGTCATCGGAATATTGTGACTTGTAATACAAACTACGTGGTGTCGGAGGTGCACCAGATAGATCGGTGTAGTTGATCGCAGGGTCTGTAGTGTAGCCGACTGACCAGACGACAGGAGCCTGTGTGGCTTGGATGGTACCAAGATCGCGCGATATGCCAAAGACGGGAAATTGAACGGAAATGTCACGGAAGTTTGAATCCGTTTGGTTGTCTAACACACCATTGTCCAGAAACTGGCCACGGGAGACAACATCTTCTGCAATCTTGTGAGTGACATTGTTTCCCTGAATCATAGATTCTGAGTAACGAAAAGCAGATAAATAATGACCACTCACGGCCTTCATGGCATAGTATAGTGTACCCCACTCCGCTTGGTTGCTGATCTCTTCGAAGTCTGTCGGTGTCAGCAGTCTGACACTGTGGTAGATGACATCGCTGTTCGAAGTCGTGCTCCACTGAATCACCTGGTTTCGATCGCCCGAGCTCCATTCTGCAACAAAGCTGGAGACACGACGGGCTTCGGAGGGTGATTGGACGTACCTCCACTGACATCTGAATACACTTGCGTGGCGTGGGCTTTGCCGTCTAGTGATTTTGCATTGAGAGCCACGTATGAGAATGGAATGGATTGCTTGACCCAATCTCCGGGCTTTCAATGACGCGTATGTAGTTCCCGAAGGCAATAAATCAAGTTGAAACGAACCTCGATAGGATTTAGGAAGGTAAGATTGAATTCCATGGGGCCTGCTTGTGAAGTCAAGGTGGTCTGTGTAGGCGTGACCACGATACTTGTCATGTTCGCGGTTGCATTGAGGTTGGGGGTAGCACCCAGGAACGAATAGGCCAGGCCATCAACACGTACGGAGACCGACCATCCGAGGGACTGAGGCAAACGAAGATGAGAGTTTCACGATCAGTGGAAGATACGAGGACAGACAAACCTGAGAAGTATTATAGGTTGTTGGCCATTGCCATAATTGACGAAATATGTCTTCGTTGGTAGGGTTGAGCCAACAATTGAGATATGGAGAGCGGACAGCAAGAGGAACTGCTGGGGGAAAGAGGGTTTGCTGGGCTATTGCGCCAGAGGAAAGGAGAAGGGTGAGGAACAGTAAGAACGTCATGTTGAATTGTGATATGATGCAAGACATAGTATTGTTAGATCATCAAGGGCATCAATCTGAGCAAGGAGGAAGAATACGGTAGCAGGGGAGCTAGTCGCAGAAGTGGTGCGGGATAGTTGCGGAGCTCACGCAAGTAGTCAAAATACCGGACGGGGAACGGTGTCAACGTAACCCGCCCATAATACCAAATGAAATGAACTTCCGACCTAGCGCGGTGCGCATTGCTCTGCATTGTTTCGAAGCAGTGTAAGTGACAAGCGCCCTACGATTGCATGCAATTCAGTATCAGGACTTAGCAAGAGGGCCATCCGGGCCATCCATCATATGCATCCGCGTCTTTGCTCAATAGCCAGCTTTTTAGAAACCAATATGCGCCCGCAATGAACCAGTTGTCCAGCTGCAGTGGAGTAGGGAGCCCGGGCTCATGACTCGATTGATTTGGAGAGGTGAGATTGAGTACACAGTGGATCGAGTGTACACAGTGGACAGTCACGACTTCACGTCACGCCGTTACGTCACGCGGTCAAGCCACGCCACCCGTTCTCCACGCTACGTTGTGCTGCACCTTACCCCTTCCGCGCGTTCACCACCAATAGACGGGTCCAAAGCCTTATAATAAACCTCAAAGTTACGAGGTCTCAAGAATGCTTTACTGTGGTTACTAGGCAATTGTGACGCCAATCGAGAGAGACGGAGTTGATCGCTAATAGATCGCCGAAATGGGCATCTGGGGCGTTGCAAGGGCCCTTCATTATTATGTCTTCGGCGCTTGCACCGGTCAAAGGCGCACATAATTTGGCCGAAAGCCTGCTCACTCGATTTTGTCAAATTCAAACGACAATTCAAACCACTCCAGTACCCTAAAATAATCACACTTGTCACGCCAGTTTTGACTTGGGCTTAAGCGCTCTGTCACACCTAGAGACTCTATTTTCCTCACCGGCCGCGCCTCTTGGCTTTTTTTATGGCCCAAATTCGTGAGGTCACTCTCAGTTGTTCAGATCTTGGGGTGTTATACTAGACTAGCATAGGTGGAGGATGTCGTCATGTTGCTACAAGGAAATATGATTGTCTGAACAAGACAAACATTGCCTCTTTCTAGAAATTCTGTTGGAATTTCTATATATATTCAAGAATCAGCGCTCGTCATGCCGCGTCGTCGCGTCATCACGCGGCCTACACTGACAGCAGTTCCGACGCACGTGGCATATGTTCTGTCGAGTGACACATGAACGCGTGAATTGCAAGTAATAATAATAATGGGAGGAAAGATCTGAGAGCTGTTGACCCACGCCGTATCAATCATTCATCTGGAGTTGAAGAGTGCTGCATGTACAGCACCATGCAGCAGACAGAAATCTAGCGCATTCGAAAGCGCTTATCAATGAATTTCGTCTGGTTGGAAATAACTCAAATTTGATTTCTTGGACAATAAAGCATCAAGCGAAATTATCGAACATCGAATCCACATTCAGCTACAGAGGCCGCACAACAAGACTGAGCGCTGACCCCCTGGCTGCTGTATATGCATCACTGTTTCAGAGTTAAGTGTGCTCAGTCTGATCAGCTGAATCTTCATGATTCACTCGACACGCATGGCTATATTGCTGACCGAGCACAGTACATAGACTACGACTCGATCAACCACTGGCATTGAGACCAGCTTGCGGCTCGGTCTCTTGTGTATGCAATACTACAACTTTTCGCGCTTCAGTTGTGAACCCCAGGGCCGCCGATCTCTACGAACTTTGCTCGGGAACCCCGAGTCTTGCTCCACAGAGGGGACTGTTGCCTTAGGCCGTGCGTTGAGGTGACAAGTTTTGTTCTAGAATCGATATCGAGAACCCCGACTCAGCCGAGAACTACCGAATCGAGTTGACGCACGACGTGCGAGCCTTGCTTGGTGCATGCAGTGGCACATCATAAATATGGGTCGTCGTGATGGCACTGATGAGCAACCGGTGAACACGAAACGCTAACTAGTACTAGGCCTAACTAGGTCCAACGCGACGAACCCCAATCAGGAAGCGCGGGGTTCCCCAGTCTTCGGGGATAGGTTCCCTGGGCACAGGTGGACTGCCAAGGCCTCACATTCCCTCACATCTTGGACAGCCCTGCCTAGGGTCCGATCGCAGTGATTAATCGCAGTGCGCGGTGTATCCCCAGTACCGTGATGCCGTGACATGACGGGTTGATAGTAATAAATATGAATTTAAAGAAAAAACTACCAGTGGACTATGGGTCATAAGATATATAAGAGGTAATGCAATGCAAAGTTATGGGTCATTGGACCGACATCTTAAAAATACTAGTCGATTAGATCTAGACGCGACTTCGGTGTTCCTTCTACGGTGACCAGTTGTCAGGGAATCCGCTGCTGTATTACTGTTATAACAACATTTCAACATGCTCCGTGCCCAAATCGAACTATGGCGGAAGTTAATGAAGATCGCAACCTACGCATGCGGCGCATGTTTGAGCATACAAACGTGAAGCGCGTGACGATCGGAGGAGTTAGCCAAAATATGCTCACTCTCCGTGGAATAGCGCAAAGTCAGGTCACAATAGAAGAAACCAATTGCACAAACTTCTCCCAACTCCCTAGTGGATGACATACTCAAGCGTGCACGACGACTTCCCAAAAAAACAAACCGCCTCACTATATATGAGATGAGTACCACAGGCCAGAACATACAGTAATAATCCGGACCGAAATAAATTGTTCAATCCCACGAGAACAGCAGGCGTGCAGGAATCAAGCATGTGATCGGAGGGGTAACGTTGTACGCAGTACGCAGTGACGCCACACCGACATATGCTTACTGGTACGGGGCGGGATATACGAGGGGTATGTAGAGAACCTTTACCCACGAGAAGACACCCAGGCAGAGGCTCTGCTAGCTTGGCTACATGGGCGTGTTTGAATCTGTTGTGCATGTACACTCCTCTTTCACCATCCAACGGTCTGGTTGCCGAAAAGCCTATGTCCTGCTGCAGCGCGACATGCAGCAAGGAAAGATCTTCGTGGACCTATCATGATGGGCCGTGATCCTGTTGGCCTGGATGTGCGGCGTCAGAGGGTCCTAAGTTGGCCCACACGGGCACATCAGGATAACTACAGGGAAGGGGGCCCTCCCTACTCGCGGGGTTCTACCCCAGGCCTGGGGCTACTAAGGAGGAATTTCCAGATATCTGAGACATACGCACAGCATGTCCTGGCAGTCGTGACGGCTAGCTGAAGCAATAGAAAGTGGTACCTCTTTGCAGAGTCGAAAAACAGATAACTGGCCAGGGCGTAAATCGCCTCATGAAATGGTTGGCCACGACCTAGTGACCGACGACTGTGACGTAATGATAATCACGTGCTGTCGATCCTTTCTGATGCCTGGGGTAACGAAACCTACGTAGCACTCAACTTACATGATAACAGACTTCACCATCTAAATCCTTCGCCTATATGTTCCGCAGTAACAATAATAGTAGTTTTGTGTTGCAGCCCTCCAGCCGCGACATGGTGCCCGAAATTGAGTTGGTGGGTAATATCGGTGTGGAAACGCACGCCTTAGGCGTGACTACACCTTATTTATTACTCATAGGTTCCGAGTCAATAAATATTTCATTGATACAAGATACAACAGAGGCAAGCAACTATACAACATAGAAGAAAAGAGAAAATCTGAAAAGTAATAAAATTAAGTAAAAACGACCAAGGCAACGACCAAGCGCTGTTTGGAATCGCGGTACAGTAACGGTAACATGTTCCTTCGTCTAGCTTGCTCCCGAGGGTATGTCTTCCAAAGTACTGAGCGATGCAATACTTGAGCAGCTCGAGCAGCTCGAGTCTGTTCCCGAGTTTGACTCATCGGATTCGGCTTCTGAATCTGTGTGCGGCCAGTTGTCATGTGAAATGGAGTGCCAGGTCTCGTCTCTGGGAATTGACGACGAATAATGCGGCAAATGCCCCGAACAAAAAGCTTGTGAGGACGCACGATGCCGTCTCGACCTTCGATGGAGCCTGTCCAGGAAGAAGTTGTGTGTCTTCCGACGAAACGAGAAGGGCAGGTGCAGAGATGGCCGCAGAAGAAGATACGAGTGGATCGGCCTCGTCCGCAGAGTCGTCCGACCCTGACCTGGAATGCACTGACATGAACTCATCGGTGAGGAGTTGCAGCTCGCTGACAACGCCTTGCAACCGCGTAACTTCATTCAACGCATGAATGCGCTGCGCATCCCGCACCTCTTCTCCGATAACATGGATCATGGACTGAATGAGATCCCAGATCTCTGTGTGTTCACGGACCCACCACTGGCCCGGCCAGCGTGCGATGATGTACGCGAGTTCAGCGACATTATCAACGGCTCCTTGGAAGTCCTTCAGGGAATATCTTTGGAACCAAGGGCGAAGGAAGCACATCGCAAGGCGCACTGAACTTGTAGTCGTGTCGCGTAGCCGTACTTCTGACGATGAACGCAAAAATTGTTCCGACATCTGCTGGCAAAACTGCTGATATCCAGAACGTTGTCGCGTGACATCCCAAGTGAGATTACTGAAGAAGCTCTTATCTTCTTCGTTAGGGTTAGGGTCGAGGAAGTAAGAGGGAAGTTTCGGGATGATGGACAGGATGGGGACGGAGGCTAGTACGGCCGTGCCTGGCACATAACCATGGATAAGAACATCTTGCGCTTCCGTTGCAAATCGGTACCACTTCCAGTGATCCTGGTGCCGTCTGGATGTGACTATTAGCAACAATATCCTGGGAGATTCAAAAATCCTCACTCTTTCGGTGTCCCCTTCCGCAACAATTCCAACGCTGTGACAGCCCTCCCTGCGACTGCTTTCGCATCAATCACGGCAATTTCTATCGCCTGCTTGGGGTTACTCTTGTAACGCCGAGTTGCCTCCCATATTGCCCAGGCGAAGCTGAATGAGGTTGTGACAAAGGGGGAGGAAGACTTTTTCGTCCAATCCATGTGGTTGGCCACGTCGGCGTATGAGTTGGGTATCGTTGACTGATCGGGAGATGTCATGGCCTGGAAGTCTTGAACAGTGTACCGATAGCTGTTCTTGAATTTCTGGCCAATGAAGAATGGCTCAGAACTGTCGAAGAACGGGGAGAGCGGTTTGGGTGTGTATACGCGGAAGAGGAAGGGATTCTGCTCGACTAGCGAGTCAAAAGTAAGATCTGGACCAAAACCATACTGAGGGAGTGCATTGAAGCCCAGCTGGAAGCGGCCAGAATCCTTAGAGTCTGCGGATGAGCCTTCCATGAGAGAGGTAGGGATTGGTAGAGGAGGAATGATGCGGCGAAAAAGCGACCCTCATCGATGCCCTTTTACTATCGTAGCTCTTGCCTCGTGGGTGCAATGCAGAGGACCTTACCCCGAATTCAGCTCGTCCAAGGGGCAGGAAGCCCGACCTGCCGGGCACGTGCAACAAACGAGGCATCAATGATGACCCACTAGCTGCGAAGGCGTTGCGGAGTTTCCATATTTATCTGATCTCGCAGAGAGATAAGCTCGTGCCCGGCCTTCCATGGAAGTTGTCTGGGTTGCGCAAAGCTATTGTCAGTGAAGAATGAGTGACCCCTACCAATCCTGGGCTCAATGTACTCACGAAATGCAAGTCACATGTGCATGTAAACGTCAGCTGAACACGTCATCCACAGCAGCCGTGCTTTCATGAGATCAATTTTTAGAGGCTGTGCCGTCGCATGCTTTCAATGAGGCTTTTAGTGTTACTGAGGCAGGTGGGCGTGGATATGAAACTCCGTGCCCTTTATAGTACGTGTCATATTCCTCCTAGTTGCAATTTTCTTTTTGTTCATCGTCAGGAGAATCTCCATGAATCAATAATCCCTTTGTGATGTGAGCAGGAATAGCATAGGTCTATAGATTCCCAACCCTCAATGTGGCGGCGTATTCAAGCTGTCCTTTCTTTGCTGTCGCTGGCAGTTACCACTATATGGTCAGATTTCGACACCTACTCGAGGATCATCTAGGCCAAAAATTGAAGTTTGAAGCTTGAAAGACTACATATGCGATCTCAAGCACACTTCATGCAGCCTGGTTGGCAGTCTCGTGTTGGCTCGAGCCAACTCCCCTATGGTACTGGCATGATAATATGTCTCCTCGAGAGACATCGAACCACATCTTCCGTACATTAATTCGGGGTTTCCACTGTGATTCACCAGCCTACCTTGGCCTCTGGGCCTGGGGAACAATGGCAATTGTGCGGAAGGTCTCCTTCAAGCACATCCGATTCCCATCGTTCCGAAGGCATGTCATCAGTCAGCTTTGTTCGGAAAACTAACATTAATCAGGTGAGTGTGTGCTTCAGCACAAGTCGCGACCCTGCGATCTGTGACAGTGTTTACCACCTTTTACACAAATTTACCCCCAGTCCGTAGGATGAACTGTATCCAGAGACAATTGGTTAATCGTTCTCAGCAATGCGTCCTCATCTTGGGAGGATTCATGCGGGCGTGCTAGGAGCGAGCTACAGAAGCTCTGTCTTTGCTCGATCGAGGTGGCCCTTTCAATGTAGATCCCTTACACGCGAGCACCTCTTAAGCGTGTCTTTACCCCGCGAGCGATATGTCTACTGTATTGTCGCGTGTGGCGACAGTAACCTCGTCAGTAGACGTCCCCGTGGCTGTCGAGTACTTTGGTATCTTCGATGCCTCACATCATCGATACAGTGTTAGTTCACCCTCCTCGATCTTTCGTTCTCCCGGGTTGTTGACTTGGCAAGGCGGGCGGCAGACAATATCATCCTTGCCACCACAAAGACTACTCTATCCACGGCCATTTGTCGACGGGCCAGCGAGGCCAAGACCAATGGAGTAGACTACTAGTAGTCCATAACCATGGCCACGGAAAGGCAAACACACAAAGACCCTGATTCCCTAGATCACGTTGATCTGCAATATGATACCTCATTCTATACCTTGAATGGGACGCGTTTAACGGTGTTATAGTTACTCTGACTTTGATAAAACTTGCTCTTGCTTTCACATGTCTGTCACGTGAGTGGGGTTGCCAGACGTGACCAAACCACATAGTAATGATATTAGGTTCCATCTTCCATCAACCATTATCGCGTCCTCTTTGCAAACTCCTGACGCAATATCTTATCTTCTCTTTTTGAGAGCTTTCCAACGATGACCTCCCAGTCTCCCCTGATCTCAATTCGAGGAAGGGTACAGATGAAGTCGACTGGACCTCCCCAATTCGGAGCGCGATTTCTCAGTCATATGGAGAGGACCCTGACAACTATGCGACGGAGTGTGCTTCTCTTCAGAGATGCCGGCAGGACGCTGTTAAAGGAGCTGGAAGTGACATGACCGGTGCGTTTCTCTCCTGCTTCGAGATGTACGTCCCCAACACATACTAGCCCGCGACTTACTTTACAAGTACTTTGGACAACTCGAACTTCTGGAGCTGCGCTTTCCTGAAATTCGTGTCAATTTCCCGTGGCGTGATGCATTCATCAACAAGCTAATCGTCCAGACATCCCTTGCCTATGAGAAGGCATCTGTTATATTCCAGATTGCCGCGACACACTCTGCGATAGCCTGTTCTCAGAGCCGCTCAGACCCAGAGGGCCAGAAACGCGCTTTTTATTATCTGCGTTGCTGTGCCGGGATGCTCACATACATCAATGAAAACTTCCTTCATGCGCCATCTACGGACCTGAGCCGAGAAGTCATCAAGTTTCTCGTCGGAGTCATCCTAGCTCAAGCTACCGAGGTGTTTTGGGAGAAATGTCGAGATGAGAAGAAGGGTAGTGCCTTGGTCTTCAAAGTCGCATCTCAAGCCGCGTCGATGTATAATTCGCTCAACGAAGAGGTCAAAGAATTTATGGGAAAGGGTATTTTTGATAGGAATTGGATCACTGTTCTTCAGGTGAGAACCAGTTCGAACAAAACACCACTATCTGACCCCCTATGTGCAGATCAAGGCCAAATATTTCGTCTCTGTCACACAGTTCCACCGTGCACTGGCTGACGACGCTGCAGCTAAATACGGAGATGCCCTCGTTCGCTTTCAACTTGCTGAGGCAGCAGCCAAAGAAGCACACAAGACTGCATCTAACTTCAACAGTATGTTCCTACCTCAGATGTCCCCAAGCTTACCGGCAGACTCCGGTCAGTCGCTGTTTGAGCTAGCAAAGTCGCAGCTGGCACTCTCAACGGAGCGTAGAGCAGAGGCCCAACGAGACAACGACCTCATTTATAATGCAGTGCTACCTGCTGCAGAGACGCTCCCTCCCGTCGACAAAACAATAGTTGCAACTGCGATTTCCATTCAAGAGGTTTACGGTACCCCTGAGGTGCAGAAGGTCATCGGCCCGGATTTATTCTCGCGTCTCATTCCTTTGAGTGTCCACGAAAGTGCGAGCATATACTCAGAAGAGAAGGCAAAGCTCGTCCGCGGCGAAGTTGAGAAGGCTGAAGGTGCGGCAGGCGAGGCACGCAGCGCGCTGGACGCTCTCGGAGTCAAGGCTGGTTTATCACGCTTCCGAGCAATGGTGGAAGGCAGCATTGCGGGGGAGGACGAGATTCCGCTTGATGTCCGCCGGTACCGCGACGACATTACGGTTATTGAGGAACGCGACGGCGTGGATACACTACTCAAACGGCTGGGAGAATCAAAAGAGTCCACGCGTATCGAGCTTGACTTGATAGGGCGAGACCTGGACGCCGAGAGTCAAGACTGTGAGGCGATGCGTGTCAAGTATGGGCACCTTTTCACCCAGGTTCCATCTTCCGGTTTGACCAAGGATCTTCGCGCCAACCTCAAAAGCCGTTCTCAGATGCTCGATGCTGCCGGGGCGTCAGATGAGCAGGTACAAACGTTATGGGATTCTGCGAAGGGTGATGTACGATTGCTCATCTCCGATGACGTGGAGAATATTTTCAAGGAGAGCGCCCGAGGTCACGACCGGCGCGAAAGTTTGCTGGATCTTGACACAGACAAGGACGATGCAGAGAAGGCAAAGATCTCACGCCTCGTGGAAGATATTGACGAGAGACTCGGACGTCTGAACAAAATCGAAAGGGAAAGAGACCAGACACTTAAGGATCTCAAGGAAAAGGTAACACACCGCGTGCACCTTTGGAAGCGCTCACCATATCACCATCCCAGATCCAAGCCGATGATGTGTCACATCTTCTACTTCTCAGTCGCCGCAATCCGAATGTCGAACCGACGATCTTTGCTGCGGAACTTGAGAAATTTCGCCCGTACCAGCAGCGCCTAGGTCAAACAGTGCATCATCAGCATGCCACTGTACAGGAGATCACAAAACTATGGCGGGCACTCAGAGAACTAGGAGGACGAGGGGGAGCGCGCAAGTGGGATGAAAGAGAACGGCGAAAGAAGGAAACTGTTCGGAGGTTCACTCAAGCTAGCGAGAAGTATATGGAAGTCAGAGATGGTCTCGCGTCAGTAACTTTCCACATCCTGCTAATTACCTCTAACGCCGCATTTCGCCGATAGCAAAGGCCTTCAATTCTACTCCGAGTTAAGTGGCTTGTTATCTACACTTCGCCGCGATGTCAAGGATTTCATTTCTTCGAGAAAATCTGAGCGCGATTCGATCGTCGCACAAGCGGAGACGCAACAGCGACTGTCGGGAGTAGGAACGCAATACGGATCACCTCCGGCCAAACCACCGCTTCCACCCTCTAGTTTGGACCAAGTCTTCTCTTCCCTGACTTTGAAGAATACCTCGGTGTCACCTGGCCCACCCCCTCCTCCGGCTCCGTGGACGCCTGCGCAGAAAGCTGCTTACACAGGACGACTTGGTCTTTCTCCACCACTGGCCCGGCCATACTCATCTCCATCCCCTCCTACTTCGCAGAGCCCCCCATTTATCCCACCGCCCCCTATACCCAACCAGCTACCTCACGTGCCACCGTCCACTCGCCCTCCATATCCCCCTTCTCCACCCGTACAATCAGTGTATGGGGTTGCGTCATCTCAGCCGCAGCGTGATCCTTATGCTGGTCTTGCTTCTCTTGCTAGCGCTACTCATTTCCCCCTGCCACCCTCGCAGCGCCAGGCATCTTACCCTCTTTCAGGCCAGCAGCAGAGCCAAACATACCAGTCGCTCTCGCCCCCGGCGCACGCAGTATATACGTACTCGGCTACTCCTCCCTTACCGACAAGGCAGGGCAGCACTGGCTCAGTGCTTCCACCCCCGCCACCTCCCGTCTCATACTCGCACCTAGGCCCTCCGCAAAGCTACAGTGTGGGCGTGCGTCCTCCTTACGGCGTCCCGCCGCCGCCCAGCCAGCAGCAACCCTATGGTGGGTTTGGACAGTATGGGCGCCAGTCTTGACTTGAATATATTGTCACAAAGTTGTATTATACGAGTCGCATTGCTCAACGGACTGAGCTATTGCGGGATATAGTATTTATGGTTCTGTGGCGTCTGCGCGTGCGTTGTGACAATTAAGATTGGCACCGCTCTGCGCCTGATGGTCATTACACAACACCAAACGATGTCCCTATACTTTTGCTCCGAAAGTGATACCTTCTCTCTCAAGCCAACTGAACCCCAGGCATCTGTAAAGCAACGATTGTATGCACAGTATGGGCGGTAGAGCTCATGACTCGAAAATACGTCAAACTTGGAACATCCCGAGAACACACGTAACGGAACCCGTCTTCACCGGTGATAGCAAAAAAAAAAGCAAAGGGCGTCGAAGTTGGAGACATGTGACACCTATCGACATCAGATGTCGAGGCTGCAATTGTTCTTGTTTTGTGCCAAGTCCCGGAGGTGAGTTATATCTCTCAACCTCATAGCACGTCCGATGGGTGAACCGTAACACTGATACTGATCTTCACCCATGTCGATCACGGGCGCATCACTTCCACAAAAGAAGTCTCCCTCGGGGTCTGTGGTCTGTGACACGTTCCTCCAGCCGTTCCTCAGCCGACGGTACTAACGACGAAAGGTGAGACGGAATGAAATTCTGTATTTTCTATCTCGTTCAGCACCTTGTTTGGTCGTGAGCGCTTCTTCTGTCCTGTGTCCGCCATTTCGGCGAGGAGAACGTCACTCAATAAGCGCGAATGAAGCCTCTCATAGAATAGAAAGTGGGCGGAGCCAACTTGGGGTCTCAGTATATCAAATATATTAGATGGAAAGGTTCAAGGTTATGAACCTTGGCTGCTAGCCAAACACAATTAGACCAGAAAAGATAGGACGGACGAGGCACATCGGAACTGGTGGCGCCCCTAAGTGGACCCCCTTTGCGCACCCACATCCATCTATCGGAGGGATCACTTGATAATAGATCAGCAAATAGATTGATATGGTTTGGTATAAATGGTCGACTGAGTCAGGATTAAATGCACTATCGCCGCAATCGGTTCAGAGTAAAGCTACGATAAGTGTGCGCTCGCTCGATTGATATGTTGAATGGAACCCTCGAGTAAATTTGGAAAGCACAACAAACGGTTTAGCATTGGTAAAAGACGTGCAACTCGCGAGGATTCGTATGAATACCGCGCTTACTGCGATGAGGTTGCCTTGCCGGCGCTGCTGTCCCCGCCGTAAAGAACTCTCCTACCCCAGGAGCTGGCGCGCTCTCCCTCTTTCCTTGTGAGTGCATAGAATCCACCAATTTTGTCATTCCAGCTTTGCTTGATCAGTTCCGTGAATGGCTTCATTACGATACGGGCGGCAGCGGGCGTTGGTGGGTCGTACTCGGCTGGGGGTGTGATGAGCCTCCGTGAAAGCGCGTGTAGGCTGCAAGGGGCAAGGAATGATGAGAACGGGGAATGTGGCAATAATTCACAAAGGGACTAACTCCTGCCGGTGTCGATCTGTCCTAAGGAGAGGGGTAAGAGCCGTGCAAAGGTTGAGGCTAAAGAAAGGCGTACCTCGAATCGATCAAGTTTGAGAAGCCATAGTAGATCTAGCTGTTGTCAGGATCAGGAACTACAGAGGACAAGGATGATTAGGAGGCCATACACCACCTGCGACAAGAGCCCCCGAGAGGGGGCCAATGATGAAAGACATGGCCACCTCGACAGACCGTGGACGTGGGAACGTGTGGGGAGACTGGAGAGAACTGCGGCCAGTGGTGTGGGAGCAGCGGCCCGGTGCGCGTCACGGTGACGCCGCGCCGCGGTGTCTTGCACTGCCTAAGCGACTTGAACTGGCGCGAGCGAGAGCGAGAGTAATGGTCACCGCTGAAAGCCTCAACTTTGACGTCCTGCAGATCATCTTCTCCTACCTCTCTCCTTCAGATCTTTCTTCTATCTCCCAAGTTAGCCAATCATTCCTGGCCGGCGCACTCCCCAGGTTGTATCGCTCGCTCGGTTTCTACCACAATCAAGCGAAGAGGTACCCAAGAGTACGCTACCCATCTCAGCCTTGAAAATATACCAAACATTTGGTAATCTATTCCTCTCCAAAAGACAGTGACACCCTTTGCTGTTGTCTCAGCACACCCCAACCTAGCCGCGCACGTCCAAAACATTGGTTGGCTTCATTGTATGGGACTTGTACTTGACCTTATACACGTCTAGACATCCGTGTGATACCTAATACTCGGGTGAAGCAAAAGACACTGCCAGAACCGCGCTTTCTTCGTGACTGTGTCTCCGCTTTGCAAGCTGCAGACTTTCTTGCCTCTTTCACTTGTACGATTGGCACTGCGTTGCCACCGCTGTTGCCTTTCATCCAGTCGAAGCCGTGTCTTCACACTCTTCGCATCGAGGCACGCCTCACCGAGGAGCAAACTAGGCTAGTCTGTCAGCTCCGAGAGCTCCACAGCGTCACGCTCGAGAATGCAAGCTCCGCGGTGATGGACGCCCTGCCGAAATGGACGGAATCTCTGAAGTCCACGTTGAAGCATCTGACAATACACGTGAGTGGATTCTATGTGTCTTCAGCGTACTTTTTTTTTTCATCTCCCCATCGATACGCCCTGCGGATTTTGCCGTCTTTGACCACTGTAGCGCCTGTGGCTTGAACGTGTCATGCAGCTGACCTCCTGTCGATATGTCACCGGATGCTAACTGTGTTATAGACAAGTCCGCATTTGAATAGAACCGTCCTTCAACGAACCATTGAGCACCTTCCGAAACTTCGGGGCCTCCATGTCATTGGGTGTTTCGGGGTGTCCCATGCAGATGTTCTTTCAGTGACAGAACACACACCACTTCTCGAGAGCCTCGCGCTTACTGTCATGGAGCCGGTGAGTACGCTAAGCGAATCGATCGATCATCGAATTGTTAGTCCATCTGGTGAAGCGCTGCGAAGACCCTGTGGGTGATGAATGCTTGCGTCATTAGCTTTCAGCCGTCCGCACAGTCGCCCTAGCCGCCCTTTGTCCCGGGAAGCGATACACGTCTTGCCCATTCTAGCCGATGTCCCCTGACCCCAACCCGTGTCAGATCGACCTGATACATATCATCTGACACTTTTTCCTCTTTATAGGACTTCGCTTGCAATTTGCCACCGCCTTCACTGACAGTGCTCAAGCACCTTGCCGTGGAGTTTGTAGCTTGTAAAGGACCGTCCGACGGGGGGAGTACGAACCTGCAGGGTTCACTGATTACTTCGTTGCTGTCTCTCACGCGCTTCACCCATCTTGCATCACTGGCACTGCGCCTGTCAGAACGACAGCCGTTTCCTACTGCTCTCGTCAAAGACATTGTGGAAATGCATGGTACACAGTTGCGGAGCGTGCGAATTATGGGCTTCATGCTCGGTTCTCAAGGTCTTCAAAGCCTGATGGAGTGTGAGGGGCTTGAGAAGCTTGCCGTTTCTGTGCCGGCCGAAGACATCGTAAGCTTGCCGGTTTTGTCAACGTGTCTTCAGGCTGGACGCGCATATCACAGTACACGTTTGCATCGGCGCTGGCTGCCACCGCCAGTTTGCATACTCTCATTGACGTGGTTGAACACGGAACGCACGGGAGACAAATGTCCCTTACCACGGATCGCGTGAGGGTGCTTTTAGAGGATGTACCTTCTCTTACGCGGGTCATCAGCGGAAATCGGCTATGGACGGTAAGGAGGACACAAATCGGATAGAGCAGCGGTTCGCTGACGTTTGGCTTTCTCTCCTTTTGATTTAAACTCAGAGCCGACAGACCCCATATGGTCCCGAGACACGACTTGAGCGTGTGAAGAGTTCGAGGGGAACTTGTTTTTGGTTTACACCGCCCGCTGAAGGCCGGTACATATGAAAACCCTTGTTTAAAGGGCGCCGCAAGGCCGCGGTAATCGGTGTTATCCTGTACTTTCTACTTTCTTGTACGAATTTCAACATTTTTGCAGAGCCGACGTCTCCCGCCGATGGCACTTAATCTCGGAATCCACGATCCTTCGAGAAGGCGTTGCATTTTGCGCGTCTCAGACTTGTCATTTATCTTTTTGGAGTTAGCCGCATGATGCTGTCAACTCCACCGCAAGCAACACCTCGTGTATGGGCCACAGAGGCTTATCCGCCTTTATTATACGTTTCCCGAAATATGGATAGTACAAGCATGTACAAGCATGGATACATGAGAGGGTTCTTCTGCTGGTATAGATGTAAGGATGAGGTGGAGAACTGCACACGACTCTCGAATTATTACGTGACCTATCGATGTGCCCGATACATCGTGATCAAGCTGTGCTCGTATCGCGGCCGCAGCGCCCATTATTCGGCAGTTTGCTCCGTGGCCGGATAACCCGGATAAGGTGACAAGAATATTACCCTGATAAAATGTTCGTGCCTCCCGGACCTAAAACTCGGGGCGCTTCCAGAGCGCATGTTAACAGCGTGTCGCCTGCCATTTATATAAATGGAAAAAAGAGACGCACTAATTGGATGTAGTTGAACTAATGCTTTCATTAGTTCTTGCCCCTGTGCTCGCCCATTTCCAAGTAGGGGAAAGTAAGCGTACACGCGATATATTTTCTTTGCACCGGACCACACGATTTCAAAAGACCAAACAATCTTGAGCAGCCGACGGTCAGGGGGAGTATCTGGACAAGACCCCTAAGTCCACGGACCGGAGCAAAAGCTCGTGTTCGCTCACCAAGCTTGTGACGGTATGCCTTCATGTACACGCGATCTCCAAAGCTGTCATATGAACCACCTGAAATCAAAAGAAATCAGGAACTGCACGTTGCAAGGATGTCTGTAAGTTTCCGCTCGAATGCGAGGATCACTCACACTTCTCGAATTGGGGCTCACGCAGGCCAATGACAAATTGGTCCACCTCGACCATAAATTTATCCCCTGCTTTCGCTTTCCCCCCCATCGGATCCCGAAGTCTTCGCTGTTCTATCATCGACCGCACGAAATCGAGCAGCTCTAACTGTGCAGTACGTGCAAATGCCTGCACCGTCTGTGGATCTACCGTGGAGTATGGGAAAAATGACGGAGATGAGGTTGAAGACGCCATTGAAAGGACCAGGAGCTGTCTTTCCTCTAGGACCGCAGGCTTTTGAGGAAAATCGTTTGAGCGCCTCCACCGCAAAGTGGCGGAAGCCTCAAGGCGGGCTAGCTTTATAGAGACTAGACCAAGCAAAGTCCGAAAGTGATTCACTGAGATGGAAAGTGGAAAGTCAGATGCATATGCGTGGACAGATATTGAGATAAGTTGAAGATCAGCTGGGGTCGATTTGGTGAGATCATACGTCGCCACATCCGAGTGCAGAAAAGCAGCGCGGGAATGGAGACCCGGTGCCAAGGGGAGGTGAGCTGAGCCGGGGGCCGGCACATTCAAAATAATACCTGTCAAGTTGATGTCTGTTATGATGTGAAAAAAAAAAAATACAGCATGCGATGGGCGTGCGCTAAAGACCTTTCCTCGTCATACAGTATGTGTAACCCCTAACCGGTTCTGTTTCTGCTGCGTTTGCCAACTTGGGCCTGGAACCCGGTCTTGACGGCATTTACTGACCGCCGAGAGCCACAAGACTCACAGGCCATAAAGAAAATACGGTTTTCCTTTGTTAAGAGAGTGTCTGGAGACTTGCATGTCTTGCATGTGACGTACTCCACTAACGCCAGGGTCAGATCAATCAAGCTGATGCATAAAAGGTGTCACGACTTACCTATGTACCTCCTTAACACGTTTTCAATTTGCTTCTGTTGGAAGCGACCCTTGATCACTAATCTCCCCGACCCATCAACCGAGCCAGTTGTCCCCAATTCAGCAAACAGATATTGTATAACGTGTTCGGGCTGACGGTGCATACGTTTGCAAATGTCGCTGATATTTGCAAAGATACTCTTCTTGTTGCCTTCACGGTGGATGGAAGGTGGCGCGATCGTGTATCGCTTGCCGGTGGAAGTAAGGAGGGATGGGTTGGAAGCATGGAGGGATGCATAAAATCGGGTGAGGAGTTCCGGGTAGGTATAGTCCCGATCGCTTCCAAGCCAAGGCTCAGTACCTTGGTCTACTCCAGCTGGCACCTCACTGCGTTCAAAAACATCATCTCCAAGTTCGGCCTCGTCAATGTCATTGAGGTGTTCTCCGTCAGGGACATCCTCCTCGTCATCGGCATTGGTGTCCTTGCTCCTGGATTCTTGCAACTCTTTCTCAAAAGCTTCCAAAGTCTCGAAGGCAGCTTTCTTAGAAGACTTTTTCTTCTTCTTTAGCTCAGAGAAGTCGAGATCCTCCGAGATATTGAGGGTCGTGGTGGGTACGTTGGTGATTGGAGTAGACGCGCCAGAGCCATCGTCACCCTAAGGCAAGGAGCGAACGTCAATACGAAGAGAAAGTGCGACAGACCAGGCATACCAGGTCAAGAGGAATCTCTTTCTTTTTCTTCTTCTTTTTCAAGTCACCAAACATTGCCTTGAAATCTTCTTCTTCCTTAACTTCCTTGTGCTCAGATGCAACGTCATCTATACCGGCCTCGCTCTGTTTCATCTGCTCGTGCACAGTTTTAGGGCCGAGATCAATAACATCCCCACTAGCGGTTGTGTCATCGAGGGATGGTGGTGCAGGTGCTGTAGGATCTGCATCTGCACCAAGGGGGTCCTCCGAGAATGCAACTTGCTTTTTCTTGCTACGCTTTTTGAGCGAAGGATCAAAGAGCGGCTCTCCAGACATGATACTGTAATGTAAACCAGTGTGGTCCATCTCGAGTCAGACTTCGTAAACTGCTCAAGGCAATCTCCGAAACATTTTCTTCGGAGCGTAAAATTGCGCCAACGAAACTCCGAAGGGAGGATTGGCCCGCTTCTCGCTGGCCGACGTTAGCGACGTGTTGAACGCATATATCCCCTCATCCCAATGCTTTCCAGGCGGTCTATAGCTCGTCTTGTTTCGCAGCCCTCCCCATTTGGTGCTGTACCTCAGAGCACGCGTAATATGGCTACCCTTCGGGAGCTTGAGTTGCGCTTGAAGTCCGTCCGGAATATCGAGAAAATCACTAAAGTAGGCAAGCGTCCCCCAGAGCTTGACATGCATATAGTAATCTTCTATCGTGCTTTAGTCCATGAAAATGATTGCCTCCACTAGGCTCGCAAAAGCACAGCGTGCTATGCAGAGCGGAAAGCAATACGGAATCGCAAACTCTGGTATGGCCATCTCCTCCATGCGTTGTTGGACTCTTGAGCGGACGTCATTCCGTAGAGGTTTTCCAGAATGCAAAACCTGAAGAGGCACCTAAACGCAAGCTTTTTGTCGTTATATCCTCAGACAAGGGCCTCTGTGGTGGCATCCACTCTTCAGTCTCGAAGGCCACACGTCGCTCCATATTTACGGGAGAAAATGGCGGCTCAACTGATTCTCCCATTGTGATCATTGGCGACAAGTCCAAGGCTCAGCTTTCTCGCACCCTTTCTTCTAATCTCGCAATCACGTTCAATCAAATTGGTCGTGATATACCAACTTTCGCCGATGCAGCAGGGGTCACAGACTTGATCGTGAAGAGTGGTGTCAAGTATGACGCCATTGCCATTGTGTACAATAAGTTCGTATCCGCCATATCGTACGAGTCCGCCGTGGTAGAAGTCTTGAATGAGGAGGTACTCAAGGAGACAGGTTCGTGAAGTGGTTCATTTGCAATTTTACGAACCTTTCTGACCTCATTTAGCTGGGTTCAAGGCATACGAGATGGAGGATGACATCACCAAGGACCTGGCTGAGTTTTCGCTTGCGAATGCCATCTATGCTGCTCTTATTGAAGGACACGCTTGCGAGATCAGCGCTCGGTATACCGCTTATGTTGTTTCACTACTCTCCCCATAACCTTTTGTGGTTTCTAGTCGCAATGCCATGGATAACGCGCAAAAGAATGCGAGTGACATGATTTCCTCGCTGCAGATGCAGTACAACCGCGGCCGGCAAGCTGCCATTACCAACGAACTTGTGGATATCATCACAGGTGAGTCTTGGATAATTGTGGACCAGACCTTCCTGTCTGAGTATTTGTGTCTAGGCGCTTCTGCTCTTTGAAGACTGGAGTGCTTTTTGAGGGTAGATTATTGCCTTGCGTGGAAGACATATGGTCCAATAATGCAATAGAAAAGCAAGTTGCCATTTTCATGCGTGTTCTTGATATGATATTGTTGAGGCCATCTGTTTGGGTCGCGGTCGATCAGACGAGTTGTCAGAGCGAGTTCGCACGTCTTGCGCGGGGATTCTCTTCGAAGCTTCGAGATGGTGACGAGCATAGCCTCTGCGTCTTTTTTCTTCTAGAATGGCGTACGCCCACGTCCCATCGCACCAGATGCCCGTTTGATCTCTCCCTTTTGCCCATCACAAGTCTGAGGTCGAGTGGCGTGCGGACGGCTGCGTTTTCACACAAGCACTGTAGTACGTACTTATTCCAACTTGGGTTGACGGCGGCACCTTTCGATCTTTGGCGTCTACAATGTGGGTGCCCCGTTCTTGCGGCTTTTCAGCGCCCATGACCCGCAGTTTAGGCTTATCTTCCATCTCTCCCATTGCAGGTGCAGGTATAACTTCTGTACCCGGATCCGGCTACTTCGCGCTGAGCACCCGTTATCGATGTCGCACTTCGCTGTTCTCAATGACGCTGATGATCCTTCGGTAGTTACCAGCTTTAAACCTGATTCTACAATTGGCCGTGGCTCCTCAAAAACAGTGAAGGATTCATGCTCGACACCAAAGGAATTGGAGGTATGGACAACGTCGATCCCGGGTCGTTGTCCCCAAGAAAAGTGCCGATGGAGCCGTCTCAGGTTTCAACTCGGAAGGACGCACGATGGCTGTCAACGTGTGTGTCAGCGTGGCATCCTGCCCGTTGTTGCTCACGTACCTCCATCCGCACTAATCCCAACCCGTACTCATATCCCAGTATCACAAGATTGCAGGCATCAAACATTTTTCATTCTCGACTCCTAGCAAATAATGGTATCATCAGGCGCTCGGCCATTCTGTCTCCATAACTGGTTACGCCCCACGTTCCAACTAGTGTATTTCTACAGGCGCTGATACAACCGAGTTTTGACATTCATGGCAAGATTGTGCTACATGAATGTGCCGGAGTGCAAAATCAAGGGTGAGATCATGGAGGAATGTGATCAGGCAGTCCTAAGTGCTAGTTGATCATTGCCTCGTTGACCACATATGTCAAGCAACATTCTGAACTGAGTTGGCCTCTGCATATCTGCGAGGTGAGACAAATCTCCCTTGACTCTTACTTGTGTCGAACTAACTTCCTATATTGAATAACGGTTTGGACACAAATAATGCGAACCTTGCATGATATCATATGCCTCTCCCTGTCTCAACTCAGGCGACACGTGAATCGCTTCTCTCGCTTGATTGATAAGGCAAATGCCGAGAGACTGCAGAAACAGAACCTTATGGCCTATGTAAGGGTGCAGTCTACTCACTCAGTTGGGCACACCGATCAGTCTCATCAGCTTCAATGGTCGATATGCAAACGTTCATGAAAATACCAATAGCTCCGCTCATCCTTGTATAGATGAATTGATATATACGGTAAGTCAGACCCTGCTGTAGGAAAGAGTATGCCATGTTGTGACTCATTGCATGGAGTGCAACTTAAAATTCTAAAACCTAGATCCGGACGTTGAACTTCTTGAGAGTGGTACTTGGGCTCCGTTAGTGAGACTTTTCCTGCTGTTTTTAATTTCGGTGTCTATTGCTATCTCATTAGTAAACCTATCCAACGCGCATTCACTCTTTTTTTTGGTATGCTTCGTCTCCGCAGCCGCCTTATCTGCCTCTTCCAACTACTTCCCAATCAACCCTCTCATAACGAACTCCGGATTTGTTTATTATCGCGCAGAGAAGTTCTCCGGTTTAGTGCCAGACAGCCCGCTTGCGGTGGAACCACTGATACCTTGACACGGTGCTTCCATATCTCGAACGATGAACAATGAAACCTTTTTCCTTTGGGCTCAAGAAGAGTTTGAAGGGGTTGAGTGCCTATGACATGGGAGATATTCACTCGATCTGGTACTTTTCTCATCGCCAAGCTGGCGAAGTTGGGACAACATCTACTTGTGGGTATGTTTTTTTACCGACAATATACTTGCAGCCCCCGCGCGATGATGTCCAACGCTAACACTAGTGGGCAATTTTCACCGCCGCGCGGTCTGCCCGTCTTGGGTCATATGGTAGCAACCCCGTCATTAACGCGATCACCAGCAATGCCGTCGCAGACTCACTTCATATGCAATGTTCTTAAAGTGGGCGCCAGCGTTAGCTCGGAGTCGTGGACTTGGGCTCAGATCCCCGGCTCTATGATCACGACTTTACGATTTCGCTCCTGTCAATTTAAAGAAAGAATAAAAAAAGAATTGCTCAAATGAATGCCGCAGCAGCGCTCCGCACACCACCGACACGGAAACGACTCGTAGGCATCGAACTTGACGAACGCGACACCGACGCGGACGCAAGCAGGTGACCGTGAGGTCGTCTCTGGGCTCTAACTAATCGAAATTGGTGAGCACGATCGATGATGGTGTTCTCTGAGACGGGCTAGGTCTTCACGCCATGCCAGGATGGCCTCGAGGGAATCGCGTTGCCCACACAATATATGCACACCTTGACATATGTACATGCTGCCTATGCCTTCCCTTTCACGCACCTTATCGCCTTTGGTGGCAGACAGACAGGTGTCTATTCAGGTCATCACAGCGCTTGGATCGTATCAGCAGGCAAGTGTGCTTCGTTGGGCCTCGGCACACCTCTTCTCTGGGTTCCGTCGGTCGGTGCACTCTTACTTCTGTGGAGGGAAGGGAGGGGGAGGAGGAGTTGGGGTGGGGGTTTTCTCACAGTGCATATCCAGGTGCCCCCCAGCCAGGAGTGCTACGCATGCATGCAACGCGGAGATTGAGTGTCCCGGAGAGCGTTCATCGTTTCGCCGTTTTTTTTTGGGTTTCTAGATCCGCGTCACCGGACAGACGGGGAATTGGCACACGAGGAGGTGGGGACAACGAACGATATGGTGATGATGGTGACATTGATACCCTCCTCCCTCACTTCCCGCAATGCAGCAGCTCGCACAAGTGCAATGGCACTTCTTCCCGAGGCGCTCCGCATGAGAGTCGTTTCTTTTTTTTTTTTGACGTTGAATAATGCCATTTATTTATATTTTGATTTTGATTTTCTCTCTTCCCCCCCCCCCCCCCCCTTGCTGTGTTGGCCGTTTTAGCAGAGCCCCTAGCCCCATCTGGGTCGTTGTCGTTTTAGCGTTAGTGCAACCCTTGCCTCACGCCCCACGGCGCTACGTCCCTGCTTGCCGAGGCGTGACATGCTCGGCGCATCCGCAGCAGCGGTCGCAATCGAGCCACCAACCCCTGACGTACCGGTGGCATGACATGGCTCAGCGTTACTGTGCCAGCCCACGCGGTTGGGTTTCCCATGCGGCAGAGGGCGGGCATTGTATTGTACGTTTCACATCAAGGAGTGATGGATGGGTACCGATGGGTCCTCGATGGGGGCTGATGTGTGTGCCGTTTGTTGGAATTTGAGTGGAAGGAGATATGACATATCACGTGTTGCATTTGGGCTCGTGGCAGAGACTACAGTACCGGCAGGGCTGGGCCAAGCTACACGCTTTACCCGTGATGCGGAGGACAACAAACTCGCTGACTCATAAGTATAAGGTATAGTGTATGACAGAGAATGAGGGTGAATGGTCGTGAGAGTTATGGTACATACGTACGCCTTGAGAGAAGAAGGATGAATAAATGAGCATGAAACGAGTACGGGCGTGTATACAGGAAACAATAAGGAAGCTATCGCAATAAAGGATGAGGACTAAATGGCTCCTCATGAACCGACGTCGCCTACGCGTGTGAGTGCGACACGCCGCTTCTTCTTTGGTGGATGTGGCGCCTTGTCGTGCTCTTCGTTATCCACGGGGGTGGCAGGAGTTGCATCACTAGCACTGAGCGAGGGGCCAAGTTCGGGAAGGGCGTCGCTTTCGGGCAAAACGCATTTTGCGGGCGTCAAGGGTCGCTTCGACGATATCCGAGGCGACAAGGATGGCGGAAGAGAGACGGTCGACAGCGCAGGAGTCGTCGATGGTGTCAGGGTTGACGACGACGTCAGCGGGACGGAGTGATTGTGCGCGATTGACTGGAATTGTAGCGTCTGCTGCTGAACATGGTGTGCAGCGAGGATCTCATCAAAGACGACGATGGTGCAATATCCGTCCCGGGAAGAGAGCATCAGACACTGACCGTCAGGTGACCTATGGCATAGTGTACATGAGCTCGGGCAGCGCAGGAGGAATGGATGAATGACCAACCAACTCATATCCGTGAATTCATCGTAGTGCAGCTTTGAGAGCAAGCAGATCGGCCCTGCCTGTTGCGTGTCATGGATCGCGATCGAATCCATCGTTGCCACAGCGAATAACATGCGGTAGGGCAACGCGAACACGGATGCGCCGCTCGCAGGAGGTGCGGGCGTTGAAGGCTTCGATACTGCCGGGCTCGACGCTCGCACAGAGTCTGTAGCTGAGAGCACAGGAGAAGGCAGAGCGATGGATGTCGACAGCAAGGGTACGACAGCAGGGAGGGCAAGCGGGGCCAACAACGTCGACTTTGATGGCGACAAGTGCGGGATCTCAATAGTCGCCGAGAGTGCAGGTGTGTTCGGCGCCGACGCCGGGATGTTTCCGACATCTACATTGACGGCCGTATCTCGGCCCTTTTCTACCACCACATGCTTGGTGTCTATCGGACCATCTGGGCTAAACACGCCTGGTCGCAGCTCGTATAAAATTGGTGAGAACCTGACCGCCACGCTTGCTTTCTTGTGTCCGGGCAGCTGAGCAACAGGTGGGCGCGCAAAGTTGGCACGCGAATATATGTAGACGGATGACCCGGAGTTCAAATGAGTGGCATCTGGATGACCCTTCCTTCCACGTGCCTCTTCCATTTTGTTTCCAGAAGTCGCACGGGACGTGCCAGGGATGACTGACGGATCTTCGAATTGCCCTGCGGGGGTCATCAGAAGACCTCCATCAGGGCTGAATGTCAGGCGCCGGAAGAAGTTGGTGAAACCCTCATCCCCGTATAACCTGACAGAATTCCAGGCGGACGGAGAAGGAATGGCAGTGCGAATGGCAGGTAAGGCAGGGAGAGGTGAAGGAGAGCGCGCATAACGGGAATAAAGCGCTGGAGAACTCGGCGCATTGGAGCCACTGAAAGATGACCGGCGTGAAGATGGCTTGTCCATGGGTGGTGGAGGAAACATTGACTGAGAAGGTGTGCTAGGTATGGAGGTCGCGGGAGTGAGTGGCACATTCTGGTGCTGTGAACCACCAAGAAAAGAAGATGGGATGCCTTCTTCCCTAATCTGCTCGCTCAGGGTAGTTACAACTGACTCGGTGTCACTTGCAGTGGATTCTCGGCGGAACATTCTCGGGCGACTATGCGAACTGGGGGTGCGCGTGTGGTGATGGGCAAGGCGCGAATTTTTACCCACAGCATGAACTTCGAAGACGCCTGATTTGGTGGAGACGCTGTAGACATGCATAGAACGGTCGCTACTCTGCGTGGCAATAAATTCATTGAGCGGATCCCACGCGACACCTTGGACGTAATGGTTATGCTCGGCAATCTCGGAAACGCATTTACCTAGGGAATGATGAGTATAGTCAGTCTCGGCTGAGATGGACGTGGATTACCCTCGGAGACCAAGAATATCCGCGCGACATTGTCCGTGCTTCCTGAGATGATGTACTCCCCTGTGGGGCTCCAAGCAAGATCATACACCTGCATGGTTGTACAACTGGAGAGGACGGTCAACACTCCAACGATAGCAAGTGCGGCGTGAGAGATGCGCACCGGAAAGTGGTACGCGGCTTCCAGTACTCCTTCTCGAACTGCAGGTCATCAGCACTGAGGTCGCTGCCATACGCGGTCTGAGAGGGAGAATTTGATTGCGCCCAGATGATGATCATTCCATCTGTTGCACTATCAGACGGAACACGATAGATGATGACAGGAATGGGGACGCGCACCGTCACCAGCTGACGCGATCAATTCACCTGAGCACCGCGGCGATGAATACGGGATAATAACATGCGTAGTAACGGGAGTACGGGGGCGCACCATTTGGACTGAATCGAACGACATTGACTGGAGCCGAGTGCCTACTGAGTGTGGCGAGGTACTCGACCCTAGGTGGCCGTGGGGCTGGTGGATTGGCCGCGTCACTCGACGCGGCCTCGACGAGGGAGGGCGGGGTAATGTTTGGATAGAGCATCCAAATCTTCGGCAAGATTAAGTATTGCGCCCATGGGGGATGGAGGAAAGAGATACGGACGCGAACATGGTTGTCCTCACCCCCTGTTGCGAGACGATAGGACTGGCTGGCGAAGGCCTTGTCCTGGACCGGGCGCGCCTTTTTGAAGAAGACGGGCTGGAAGTCACAGGTTGAGATGGGTTTGCTGTCATGCCAGCGTATTTCGAGTGTCCTGACACGCATCGGTAGACGTGAAATTGAGAGGAAGGGATGGGAGGGAAACGAGAGGGGCGAGCCCAGGAGAGTAGCTTCGTCGACCTTAAACTGCGTCCGCCAGCCACGGCACGGGTTCAACCGAATTGACCGTTACTGTTACGGTAAAGTAAGTAATCATCGGCTTATCGCTGCACCCCACCCTCAATCCTCAGCAACTCCAGTCCCGGACCCTCCTCCGTCACCTCCTCCCCGTATATGACCCCAATGTCCCTCAGGTCTCGTCGCAGTATCTTGGTTAGATGCGTCAGGCCGGCCTGCTCTTCCCCTAGGATCTGAGGCGGAAATGATTAGTCATCAGAGTTGCCGGATCGGGCCGTTGCCATACCTGGACGATCTGATTTAGGCCTTCGTCGTCTACCACGGCCCACTCAACCCCATCCGTGCTTCCCTTTGAGCTTGCACCCCGCATGGCGTTCACAGCCCCAACTAATGCCCACAGCTCGTTCAATTTCCCCACGATCCTTCCCATCCCCCCTGGACGCCTTATCTCGCCATCAATCTCCTCTAGCGCCGCTCGCAGTGCCTCTTCCTCAGGTCGAATCGAAGAAGAACGCAGCGCAGGGATCAGCAGGTGCAGGTGCTGCACCAGACGCAGTAGCCGGTGTGACAGCTGAGCTTGCGCGCTCCCCAACTTTTGTAGACGGGGCGCGTTCGCCAATACATGCCTCTCAGACAGTTTCTCGATCCGTGCACGGATTTCCTTAAGCTTTTCTTGATGCCCCGTCGCCTGCTGCGTTTGCGCTTCTACACGCCTCTGCAAATCATCAAAGCTAGTTGCCAAGACCGGGACAAGACTTGCATTGTATCGGTATTCAACACACGGCGTAAGCACCAGGCACGATTAATCAAACGCCGTGACATACCACGTCGGATCTGGGTTCTCACGAACGGCTTTCTGCCATAGAGACTCATCCGTTGCGTTGGCAGGCCGACCGTAAAAGTGCACCTGGGAGGGGTCGACAAGGTTGTAGAAATAATGCTGTAGCCGTGTCACCAACGTAGTTCAGAATATAAGAGCCAACAACGGGACTTTTTACCTGGAAGCGATTAAGGGGCGAGGTGGGATTCCACGCGCCAAGGATAGCTTCTATGCGCTGTTGGAGCTGTGTGAATTGCACTTGAGGATCCGCCTGATTTTGAGCGGGTGCAAAAGAATTTTTCGTCGAGAACAGGCCGCCCGTGCCTAGCGTGCTGCCACTAAGCAGGCCAGATGATGATGGTTGTGTCACCTGCCCACCAAAGAGGTTTGGGGGCGCCGCCGT
The DNA here is from genome assembly GCA_022376555.1 of Russula compacta. Lineage (NCBI taxonomy): Eukaryota > Fungi > Basidiomycota > Agaricomycetes > Russulales > Russulaceae > Russula > Russula compacta. The sequence continues at coordinate 105,598 of WTXH01000038.1, forward strand.
GCCTATGGTTCCTGCGCCGACCCCCGAAAATAGACTCGTGCTCGGCGTTGTTGACGAACCAAAAAGAGTACCAGATCCAGGCTGTTGGCCCGGCTGTGTTGCAGAGGAAGCGAAAAGCCCTCCTCCACCAACCGCTGGCGGTTGCAGCTGCTGCAGCTGCAGCGGTTGGTGCTGTGTGGTCGTGCTCCCAAACAGCCCACCGCTCGTAGCGGGCTGCTGCTGAGCAGTAGAACTTCCAAATAATCCGCCGCCTGTCGCGGGGGGCTGCTGAGTTGTCGTAGTAGAGCTGCCGAATAAGCCACCGCCAGTTGTCGGCTGCTGCGTCGTGGTCGTGCCCCCGAATAGACTGCCCGCGGGCTGTGTGGCGGTACTTGCCCCGGTGTTTCCGAACAGCCCACCCGACGGCTGCTGCTGCTGCTGCTGTTGTTGTCCACCAAAGAGACTCATCGTCCCCATCCCAGATGTCCCTTGACCTTGACTCGCAGTGGCACTGGAACCAAACAGACTTCCCTGCGTTGCAGGTTGGGCCCCAGGGCCGCTGCCGCTCGTCTGTCCGGTAGTCGTCCCCGTTGTCGTGCTTCCGAACAAGCCCCCGCCGCCGCCACCGCCGCCACCGCTACTACCAAAAAGACCTCCACCGGTCTGCGGCTGATTCTGCGTCGTCGTCGAGCCGCTACCGAAGAGGCTGCCGCCTCCACCCATCTGCGGTTGGGATAGGGAATGGGGCTGGGGCTGGGGCTGGTTCAGCGTCGTCGTAGCCGTATTTCCGAAGAGGCTACTACCGGCGGTCGATGGCTGATTTTGCGGTGTTGTCCCACCACTACCGAAATGGCCCACGCCCGCCGGCTGATTCTGCGCGCCCGTGGTGGTGCCGCCGCCAAAGAGACCCCCGCCGGTTTGCTGAGTGCCGGTATTGCTTCCACCAAAGAGACCGGGGCCGCTAGTTTGGCCTGATGTTGTGCTCGGCTGGGAACCGAACAATGAGGGCTGCGTGTTCGGTATACTCGTGCCAGTACCCGTTCCAGTATTCGTAGATGATGAGCCCAGATTACCGAAAAGACCACCGCTCTGGCCAGGCTGTTGTTGCGTCGTGCCTGGACCTCCAAAGACGCCTCCACCTCCACCAAAGGTTGACATTTCAGCTCAACACTCGAAGTTTCTTGTGTTATTGTTTTCGACAAGGGGATGTGTCCTGTGTTGAATCACCATTCGTTGCTGTTTGGTCAACTTTCAATTTTGTGATATGAGAGCACGCACCCGAGGCTTGAACAGAGTGAAGCTGGACCGGAAGAGGGAGAGGACCCAAAATATGTGCTGGACAACCAACCTGGCCAGGAAAACGAGCAAGATCGACGCGTCGAGCGTGTGCGCGAAGCGAAGCGAATTGGCGCCACGCCACTTTGCCACCACCACCAGTCACTACTGCAGCGATTGTATTTGTAACTCGTCCCCATGTCCCATCAACCCCCGCGCTGTCTAGTACGCGGATCTCTCAGTCAGCCATTTATCGCATCTACTCCGCGTCTCACTGAACAAACACGATGACTCCCCAAGACATCGATGAATTCTTCCATGGTGCGCACGCTTAACAACACTTTCCAATCCACATTGTGCACGCATGCCCCCCACCCCCTGAACGAAAAGAAATGATGTCTGTGTGTAGTCGAAGGCGTCGTTCGCCCGGGACAGACCATCTCGTCCACGAGGTTCGAGCGTCGCGCCGGCGGGAAGGGGGCCAATCAAGCCGTGGCGATCGCCCGCGCAGGCGGGGACGTAAGTCTCGTCGGCGCCGTCGGCGAGGACGGCACATGGCTCGTCCGCGATCTAGAAGGCTATGGCGTGTCGACTGCAAACATCTCCGTCGTACAGGTGCGCAGCCAGCCGCCTCGGCGTGTGTGATGTCAAAACGAAACGATCCGACGCTGACAACTCGCCCGTACGTAGGAGATCACCGGCCGCGCTATTATTCAACTCACTCCCGAAGGCGAGAATTGCATCAGTGCGTGTCTGCACCTGCTCGTGCCCCTTCTACACCCGATCTAGATTCCTCACTCACCATGCATCTGCACGCACAGTCTTGCACAAGGGGGCAAACTTCGCGTTGCCCGATCCTCCAGCACAAAGCGATGTCGAACGGCACTCTACAGGAATATCACATCTCCTTCTGCAAAACGAAATTCCCTGGGATAGCACACTCGTACACCTTAGTTACGCCCATGCACAAGGCCTTGTGACGATATTCAACCCATCACCCATGCCTGTGGATACACAACTGCACGCTTTCCCTTGGGTAGCCCTTTCATGGTTAATTATTAACGAGGGCGAGGCCGAGAGCCTTCTCCGCGCGATTGGTGGGAGCTCCCGAAACCACAAACTCGGAGAAGAGTACCCCGCTAACTGGCCAGACGACAACGGTCTGAGGTTGGCATTCTCGACATTGAACAAGCTGCGCCATTGTGAACAACTTGCTGCAACCAGCATCGTGTGTACGTTAGGCGCAGCAGGCGTCCTAACTTCGATATGTGGCCTGAGCGAAATACTTTACTTACCTGCGGCGGCACTGGAAGGCAACGTGCGGGATACAACTGGCGCAGGCGACTGCTTTACCGGCTACTTTATTGCTGGCTTGATGCAATTCGGGAATAAACAGCTCTCCAAGGACCAGGCGGTCGAGCTGCTCCGACTTAGCGTGCAGGTATGTCTGCATAGTTCCAGAGCGAACTATCTTATCACAACAGTCTAGGCGGCCGGCATGTGTGTAGAAAAGAATGGCGCAATGGAGAGCATTCCAGAACGTGTGGATGTAGAAGCCCGGCTATTTCGAGGATAAATCGAGTAGCTCACAGCTAAGAAAGACGGTGTGACTCAAGCGATGAAGTTCCACGGCGATATCCAAGAGAAAAGAATCAGGTTGCTAGGAGTGCGGTAATGCAAGGCATATATTATGGGTGACATGTGGGGCATACATGCGGCTTTTCTCGAGACTGGAATACTGGCACAACACAAAGAAGAAATCAAAACTGGAAAGATTGTCAGCGTAAGTGTAGGGCGTGCGAGTAGTGGTCACATACCCGGAGCGGTTGGAAGAACCACTTATTCTTCCCGTTTGTGTAGCGTTCTTCTAACAATTTCTTGACCTGTTTTTTCGAATCCTCTCGCTGTGATGGCTCCTTGAAGGATTCTCCAGATACAACGCCTTTCAGACCCTCCAGCTCCACCGAGTATCTAGTGGGGAACAGATGAGAGTAGTTGACCACCTAGAGGGTGTCAGGTATATACGAATGACTTGCGAGAATATAATCACACCTTAATGAAAGGCTTGACTTTGCTCCTCCTTGCGAGCTTCTTCGCTCCCATCCGCTTGGTCACCTTTCTAGGATAACGCTCGATGCCAGCAACAATAGCATGGGGATACGGGCGCTCCTTGGTGCCATCATCGACTTGCTTTATGACAACGACCTTCTTGCCAGCTTGGCGGCCCTGGAGGACGATGGCAACCTAGGTATCCATTAATCACATGGCCAAGAGATAGAAGAGAAAACGGGTACTTTTCCAGGCTTGTAGACTAGAGAAAAGGTGAGAAAGTATACGATGATGGAGAGGAGGTGAAAAATCGTCACCTTTGACCATCTTGACTACGCGCGTTGGCAATGACTTTGTTCACGATTCACGCGAATAATATCATCCAACGGTTGGGGTGTAGCCACCCGGAAGATGCCGAACACAACTATACAGTCGTCCCATCGAGGTGGATAGCCATATCCGGAAGTTCCAGATCTTGCAATGATTGGCCAGTAACCAGGCGTCACGCGCGTGTGGCCAAGTCATCCTCGTCTTCCGAATCGCCAAGATAGGCTGTGATTGCGATGGATATCATGCTCGGTGCTTCCCAGTCACCATTCTTTCTCACCAAAACCCCTTGCAAACAACTCGTGGTGTGAACCATATGATGTGCATTGGATCCACCTGAGTCTCATGTCTATACCGGACGGCGCATAATCTCAGCGAGGACTCTAGAACTTTCTCTGTTACCCTGATTGCACCAAGGCCGTCTTCCAAAGCAATGGCCATCCGCCCTCATGCCATCTTCATCGGGCATGACCAACCCCTTAATGTTCATATTCGTGGAAGTGATATGCCTCGTTGCATCTGATTTCTTATGGATGAGATACCTAACATCAGCGATAACAGGTCTACAGTGTACTCTCTGGAGCTATAAGAAGGCACCCAACTATGCCACCTCCACGCAGCTGCCACCCTCACAAGTACTAGCATGGCATCTTACTATCCTCCACCATCGAGTCCTTTCTCAGGAGCTGGGCGCAACACCGCCCCGGACCCCTACCAGAGACCGTCGTCAGGCCTGATTGATAAGCTACAGGCATATCCCCCCAATGGGTACACTAGTGCCCCACCGGCCGCCTCCCCTTTACAGCCTTATATGGTGCAACCTGCGAGGGTTCCGGGACGGTCATATTCCCCACGTCCTGAATCTCCGGCACAGACAGGGAGGCCTGCTTCCGGCTGGCTACCCCAGACCCCTGAACCCCTCACGCCGGTTCCGAAGGTCCACAAGACGTTCTTGCAGTGGAAAGCAGAAGCACAGGCAACGACTGCCGAATACCAGCGTAACGGATTCCCTTCTCCTGTTGCTTGGGTACCCCTTGGATCATTTCTCCCCTCCTTTGCGATTTACGCATTATGTAGGTATACGTAGAGGGCCATGCTATCCCCCGAATGCTATCATCGGGGGGGTGGACCGCAGGGGGCCATGGCATATTGCCCGGGCGTTTTATGAAGTTAGTTTTCATTTTCATCTGTGATCTCAACTTGACTCTCGCTTTCCGCTTTCCCAGGGTTCGATTGGTGAGTTTGATGTGCTACCCAATGGTCCATTGCAACGATTTGATCTCCTGATCCATCTATCCATAGAACTTGGAAAAGCGGGGCGGCATTTCAGACTTGGTGCAAATATCTCGTACCATGGCAAGGAGCGCGATGTCAGCTATTTTTCTTGGGTTGAAATTGCTTTTCTTTTGCTCAAGTGTGAAATTCAGATCGATACCTACGAAGTGCTTGTCGAGGCCAATTTACCCACCCGCTGGGTGTATCAATCATTCCCCTCCCAACCCTTACCCCGGGCTCTCGACCCGCCTATCGTCCCCCTTGAGCCTCGTCCCCAACAGGCGACCCTCGCGTGAGATCGTATAACATTCTATTCGTATCGTTTCTTATCCTGGTCGTAGTGATTTCAAACTCGTCGTGATTGTCGACGACTCCGACTCTGTAAGTTTGCACGACCTCATCTAAGGGATGACCTACCACTCTTGCCTTACTTCAGATGGATGGAGCATTATGGACCGAAGCCCGCGACGCTCTAGCTGGCGTTGCTGAGTTGTCTCGCCTCAAAGGGGGAGAGGCTTTAGATATATACTTTCTCAATAGTGATCAATACCGGCTTAATATCCGAGCAAGTCGCTTGTCTTCGCTCACATGCAAAGCCAGGACTTATTCTTGACAGAGTGAATTGGAAGTTCAGGACTTCTTCAACGGCATAGTCCCAGAAGGTTATACTGCTTAACTTTTGCTTGCCCTGTGCTCACTCTGCTACAGGCCAAACGCCTACCGGCCGCAGGCTGAGGGAGATCCTGGATATTTACGTTCCAAAGATTGAAGATCCCGCTCTCCACCACAAGCCCATCAGCATTCTCGTCATCACGGATGGCGTCCCTAGTGAGTAGCTTGATGGAATAGACGATCTCAAACGATAACCAACCCTGATCTCAGCCGACGATCCTAAGCCTGTCATCGTCGATTTCGCTCGTCGTCTGGATGTAAAGAACATTCCCCTGCGCCAACTTGGCATCCAGTTTGTTCAGATAGGTGATGATCCGGACGCCACTGAGGCGTTGAAAGAATTAGATGACCAGCTTGGGCCGGCCCACGGCGTCCGCGTCAGTAAACATAACAAGTCTTCATCCCGGTGAAACTGATCCCATCATGTACCAGGACATGGTGGATACGACCCCCTTTTGCCTCGCGGAGCCGCACCTCCGCGAGGATGTTATCATCAAAGTTGTGCTCGGAGCAATCAACTCCACGCTAGACAACAATAGAGCCCCCCCATCCCTGCCCCAGTACTAGTCGAATGCTTGCTGGAGAGTGTGATCAAAGGTCATAGTATGCTGAACTGCTTGTTGCATATTGCAATTTTGTACATACGTTTTCGAAAGTTTATTACCCACGCGTTTTGGGAGTTCGAATGCCAGTAGGACAAGTCTGCCCGCTAAATGGGCTCAAAGAGCCTAGTGAATCCGAACGGCCTGAACTATCCGCACTTGCCCAGATCTTACGTTCTGTCATTAGCGCGGATGCTGCGCGGACTCTAAGAACGGGTCGTAAGTTGGTCCGACCTCGCGTACTGTGGCAGCTGCAAGGCTTACTCAGCTACTGCCTGTCACGCAGCTGGATTCGATTCAATTTCGCAACCTCGTCTCGTTTACTACTCTCGTACTATGGTACGGTGCATCTGTGGTTCAAGAATTTTTCTTTGAGCATGACACCCTGCTCATAGGCATCTCTCCATTTCTGCTCGGAGTGCAACAACCTCCTGTATCCAAAAGCGGAGCAACAACGTCGTTCCATGGTCTACGCGTGCCGTATCTGCCCAAACGTCGACGAGACTGTGGACAACGGCCTGGTGTATCGAAACGATCTTCTGAACGTCACAAAGTGAGTTCGTTCATCGATCGTCTAGAGTCCGATGGGAATTCCGGTCAGAGAGCAAGCTGGTGTCACGACGGATCTGGGCCAGGACCCGACCCTGGTGAGTGGGCTATCGCTCCTCTCTTATGTCCACTCATTTATTTATTTGGTAACTAGGCGCACACTAACATTGCTTGCCCAAACTGCGGCAACGAGGAGTACGCCGTCCTATCTTTCTGGATGGCCGACTCTCACTCTCCCCTTGCCTGTGCCTAGCTCGGTCTTCTACCAAGATCAATCGAAGAGAAAAGAGACGCGTATGATTTTATTCTACGTTTGCACAAGATGTAATCACAACTTTCAAGATAAGTTGGGGTCTGAAGGTCCGATTACGGAGGGTAATCCAACTCAGCAGATAGAAGGGTAGAGAATGGATGCTATCTCTAGCTCTTTTCGGTTCCACTCTTTTACATGACCGTCTTCTTCATCGAACAACCTCTAAACGGTGTTACAGCATCGTCTGTATTCTAGTCTTACAGAACAAGGAGCTTGCTAATCGATCTTACGTCGCCACATAGACTCAGCTAAGGAGCGTGGCCATCTCTGATGCGAACCCTTAAACCTTAGATATGGATGCGATATTTTACTGAAGCAGCGCTTAGGCGCCTCGCCTAGCTTAGGCCTTGACATGCATACTTGACGAGTCTGAGGGAAAGGGGAGGGCTGGTTGCGGTCTGCTGTGGATTGGTTCTGTCTTCGATCAAACAACGTGTCGTGCATGTGTCCTGCTGGCTTCCTTCACATCTGCGCGTCTGAAATCAGGGTCGCATCGGATCCTTCTCGCTCGCCTATTGAGCCATCCATCCATGGGTATCCCCCATTTGTTTTGTATTTCTGGCTCCTTTTCCATGGGCCGCGAATCAGTGAAACTTTGCTTGGAAACTACTCTGATCTGGAGGTAGCTTGGCCATAGCACTACTCTAGCGCTCGAGCTCGCCTCAAGGCCCTCCGGCTGCCGTGCGTCTATATCTAGGCATGGACTTCTTAGACCCCTTTCTATCGTGCACATGTCTGTTGCGGATGGCTCCAAGAATGGCATACGGTGGAGATGGTGCCAGTCATAAGTACATGAGTATTGGAACGTGTCTGTAGTCTCGGTCAGCACTGTGATCCCGGCGTAAGTGCCCAATGATTTGATCCTTTACTATATATTACCACACCCGTCCACTCGTCCAGGTACACAACTTCTTTGAGTCCATCATGTCCGGCGACTCTAGGGAACCAGAGATCACCGGAAGCGATGGAGCCCTACCAGGGTGGCTAACTGAAGCAATCGAGGCACCCCCAAAGCCGGGAGCAGAACGTCCATTTTACTTTGAGGATTCCCAAGTTGTCCTACAGGCAAATCACAATATCTCCGGTTTTCCTTCTACCCTTTTAACCCCCTCCTCGAACACAGGTAGAGGAGCAGAAGTACAAAATCCATCGTTACTTCTTAACTCGAGAGTCGGTTTTTTTCGACGATTTATTCTCCCTCCCACAACCAGGGGACTCCACAATTGTGGAGGGTTCAGATGACAACCCTATCAAGATGCCTGAGACGCATACTTTGGAAATTGAGAATCTGCTCCGATTCTTTTACTTCGGGTATGAATCGTGTTGTTGGAAATGTGACATTGATTGACCGTGAAGATTAGAATGCATGATGACTACACCCCGTCTCTGACTGATTGGATAGCCATGTTGTCCATCTCTACTCGCTTTATTTTTGAAAAGGTCCGCGAAAGAGCCATCAAAGAAATTACAGCACGTCTGGATGAAGTCGAGCCATTTGAGCTAATTCAGCTGGCAATCAAGTACGATGTGGAGCAGTGGGTCAAACCTGCATATCGCAGAATCGTGATAAGAAGCAGCCCTATAACCCATACAGAAGCCCTTAAGGTCCCCTTCCACATGGCTGTCATGCTCATGCGTTCACGGGAGAAATATTGGAAGAACGATGGTAACTTAACAATCTACATCTACACCACATAATCATGGCTTAACAGGTGTCTCAGGTGTCTCAGGTGTCTCCGGGTCTCCGATGCAACCCGCAGTGGCTGCCGGAGGCGGAGCCTTCGGCGGCTTCGGAAACTCCACCTCCAAATCCAACTCCAATCACAATACCCGGGCGTCCGCGGATTTAATCATCGACCAAGAGATCAAGCTTATGGAGTCAGGTCCCAAGGTGCCTTCAAAATCAAAAAGCAAAAAGGCACGAGCGCGGGCCAGGCATCTTGCGGCTTCGACGGCCTCTGCCGCAGCCGACTCCGAAGTCCTTGACTAAATGCAATGGTTCCTGTTAGCCATTAGCCAAGACATGTACTGTATCTACTGGATGAAAAGGCTCGACTCGTTTGAATGGGATTCAGCATGTCCGTGATATACGTGACCAGGCCTCAGCTGAAGTACTGGCACTTGTGCTAATAATATTGATGAGCACCCATACAAATGGCCATCCATGTCCTGAGGGATACTATGATCTGGGAGCGGTTTGGCATCTTGACGTGCCAAGCACTGGCATGACACGGAGGAGAGGTAACAGGGCCAGGAACTTTGCATACCACTAGTGATTTCCTATGCTACGCACGACCTTCTATCATTGTGAATGTTGGCTCATTGTTATTTATGTGTGGTGTATGTGATGCACCTATCCAGTGGACGTCACAGAACATGAGGCAGCTGCACCCTCCTGTTGGAAAAACGGGTCGTACGCAAGCGGGAAAACGAATGGGATTGCCGGTTGGGAGTGGGCAAACGCGCACATGTCCAGACATAGGTACAAAACTATATATACTATCCTAATTGCATATACTGTCAGCAAGAAAATAAAAGCATGCTAAAATAGGCGCGAAACTACGATGAGCGCGCGAGCTCGATTTCAACACCTCCCTTCCCTGGCAAACAAAGGTACTGCAGCATAATGATGGCGACGGCTCTGCGGAAAGATTCGACCATGGTGCGGTGAGTAAGGACTATGATGACTCCCCAGTACCAGACGGGACCGTGACCGTGATCGTATTATTGGTGCCCGTATGGCCGTAACTCGGACACTGCTCAGCCCTAATCGCTAATCTTTGTCGTCCACCTGTTTGCCGACCCATCATGTATCAATCAAAAACGCGAACGCGGCATACGAAGGGCGCCGACCTGATTCCAAAAACGCAGACCAACAAGAGTCCGCCCAGCGACATTCCGAATATGGTGATTGAGCTAGGTGAACACGCTTATGGTGGGAGCCTCGAGACGCACGCGGCTGTTCCAAAAGTCCATGGCGAGAAGAACGACAACTATTACAGTCTGTGAGCAAGAAAAATGAATGGTCGACAAGGAATGAGTGGGAATCCGATAGACGGAGACGACATAGTTATCCGTGAAAAACCCGCAGAGGATGTAAGTCGCTATGGCGGCAATGCGAAAGAGGTACAAGACGAAGAGCACGACGGGGTGTGCAGACTATTCCGTATGAGTTAATAAAATGCTTCCTGATCTGGCTCTTCGGTTTGACCATCTTCTTCATCGAACGTCATTTGTATTCTGGTCTTACAGATCATGGAGCTTGGTAATCAAATCTTTACGGCGCCACGACCACATAGACTTACTCGTAGGGTCCTTGATACTTAACAAGCCTGAAGGAAGGGCTGGTTGGCTGCGGTCTGCTGCGGATTGATTTTGTGTTCTATCAAGCGACGCGTCATGCAGCTTCCTGCCCTGCTTGCTTCCTGCGCATCTGCGTATTTTAAATCAGGATACCATCCCTCCATTGGTGTCCCCCGTTTGCTTTGTATTTCTGGATCTTTCTCCTTTCCGCATCGAATACTATTCCGTGGCTAACATGGGCTGTGAACTAGTCAGACTTTTGTTGGAAGCTGCTGGAGCCCGTCTCAAGGTCCTCCGGTCGCAGCGCATCTATATCTAGGCATGGACTTCTTAGACCCCTTTCTACCGTGCACATGTCTGCTGCGGAAGGCTCCAAGTATGGCAGTAGAGATAGCCCAAGTCATAAGTGCATGGGTATTGGAACCGCCCGATTATTTGATCTCTTACTATATAATGTGTCGCAAATTTCGTCAGGGACCTTATAATGAATTATAATAAAATAATTGATATAATACTGCACCAGTATGGTAATTATTATAATAAATCGCAAACTTCTGGTAATGCAATTGTCAACCTTGTTATAAGACTTATGATGCTAATTATAATTAGATTACAATGACAGTTATAATGGCGATTATAATGAAATGCAAATGATTACTATTATGCTAACTACGTCAACATTATTCTATATATTCTTTCAATTTTTATGGTTCTAATTACTTATTTATTGGTACTTGTACTCTGCATCATCTATCATACAACTCCTAACAGCATATCATGCACTAGACTAGAACAGATGTGGTAGAAAAAGGCTATTATAGTGAGCGGAATGAGTTGCATACATGGAATACAACTGACCGACTGAGTAGAGTGAAATATCGCATCCCATAGACTCAAAACCACTGTAATTGCTTGGCAAACAATATCTTCAATGACTGGGAGTGAGCTATAACTTTGTTCACTGGGACGAAGACGTGCCACACACCGAGCTTGTAACTGGCCTGGGGTGATGGTTCAACACCATCGTGCCCCTGTAAGTTGTGGAACTGGCCCATTAGAGTGTTTGTGCCCCGTTTCATGTACATCAGCTTGTGATTTCTTGAGCGACCTTTGCTATTGGTTGCTATTGTTCTCTTCCTGGTTTCAGATATAAATAGGTAGCACTGCCCCCTCAGGCCTTAGGCCTGCCCTCAAGTACTCTGTACTATATATAGGGGACTCATTATGCCTGGTAGAGGCAAGTTGAGTCTCTTGTCTCAATACTAGCAGTGTTCTACTTCATTGCGGGTGGCTACTGAGTAGGAGCTCAGCAAGCGGTAACCCGGGTATCGACATCGACTTGCAGGTCGACTTCCTCTCTATAAGTCTTCTAGGTCACTTCGAGGCCTAGCTACTCAACTTAGTGTGTCTACTGTTGCTGTCAAACCCTTGGCGGTGACATTAGACTCAACTTTCTTTCAATACGGCTAGCAGTTCAGAAGGGACACTGCAGACCACGACCCTCGATTGGGTAGACGCCACTGAAGGCAGAAGGAACCACAGGGTTCGATACATTTCCAAGGAACATCCAGCCAACCCCACAGACCGGGACATACAGATCATCGTCACAGCACAAGGCAAAGCACCAACCAACCCGAAACTGGTGTGCATTCACAACGACAAGTGGAAGGAAATCCATTGGGACAGAGGACGATATACCTTAGGAGAGGCAGTCCCACAGTTACACGAATATGACACTGAAGGATCAGAAGCTGATGAGCTTCTTGACGAAGAACTAGAAGAGCCTGAGGTCGTCTCAGATACAGAGTCAGATGAGGTGGTTAAAGAAATCAATGACACCTTCAACAAGATCAAAATCACCCCGGTAGAAGAGAGAGCACCAATATTCCCCACCAGAACCCTCACTCCCCTTCAGGGAATACTGACCGACGCCCTACCAGCAGGAGCTAGGATCCCTAGCCTTTCACAAGCCATGTCCACTCAAACCACCACAGCTACAGCCGTCGCCGCACAACCATCTACAACCACCCAAAGCGCACCACAACATATCCAGAATGTCCTCAGACAGGTCCTCAAAAGGTCAGGACCACCAGGAGGGTCCGAAGGAGGACCAGGAGGACCAGGAGGACCAGGAGGACCAGGAGGATCAGGAGGACCAGGAGGACCAGGAGGGCCAGACCCAAACACACCCCAAGTGCCAGTAGCAGCAGCTGCTGACGTAAAAACCATGGGAGCACTCCCACAAGTCTTCACAGAGGATAGATCCAAGGCCAATGACTTCATTGAAGAAGTAAAAGGATACCTTCGCCTGAACGCGGATGTAGCGGGGTACAACTCCCCCTTCAAGAAGATCGCCTTCACCCTCACCCTCATCAAAGGGGAGAGCATGGCCCAATGGGTCAGAGACATGGGGGAATGGATTGATAGATTGCATATGCCCCAGGACAACATCCCAGCACTATGGGACCAATTTCTCTTGGAATTCAGCCAACAGTTCCAAGACACCCAAGCGGCTCAACAAGCCAGGAACGAGCTCAGGGACTGCCGAATGAAGGGGTCCGACTATGACGAGTACATCACCAGATTCGAAAGCCTGGCAAGGAAAGCAGGATACACGCTGGGAAATGAAGAAACATATAACATCTTCCTGCAGGGGATCCCGGCGTCACTCCTACATGACACTCTAAAACCACCAATCCCCCTCAACTACCACGACCTGAAGGAAAAGGTCAAAACCATTGCGCAAGGGAAGACCATCATAGATGGTATCTTAAAGAAGACTATGGCAGGGCAATCGCCCTTCCAACGACTTAACAACCTGCCCCGACCACCACCATTCCAGCAAAGAAACTGGCAGCCGCAATATGCCCAGGGAAATCGCCCTCAGTACAACTCGACAAATGTGCCCCCATCCATGAACAACACCCCGGTCCCGATGGACCTGTCAAGGGGCCGCACCCCTAATAATTGGCGAGGACGAGGAAACTAGAGACAAAGGACAGGACCACCCACAAGGGGAAACATATCAGCACCTGGATATGAAGCAATGCGATGCTTCAACTGCAGCAGAGAAGGGCATTTCACCCATGCATGCCCCGAAAGGCGGCAACCACCTAGGAATCCCTACAGACAAGGCCCTAGACAGGCCAACCTCATTGACTTCCAAGAAGAGGAAGACCAAGATTACCAGATGGCAGAACCATTGGAAGGAACCTCCATGGCTACCATGTGAGCGCAGCTCGAGGGGATGTCCCTTGATGACCAAATCAAACTAGCTAAAGAAATGGGAGTTGCGCAGGATTTTCCCTCTGCCTAATCAGATCGGCCCTGCTTAGGCAGATTCATAGCGATAACGTGTACATCTCGGCAAGGAAATCTATGACAGTTCGTTTCTATGCACGTTCGATTGCAAAAAGAGCCGAAGGAGTGGCCCTGGTGGACTCAGGGGCCACAGAAAATTTCATGAGTCTCAACTATGCCAAATGGCTGCGACTCCCCATCAAACGATTGGCAAACCCAAGGCCATCGTTCAATGTCGACGGGATGGAAAATAAAAGTGGAGCCCTCAAATACTACACCAACTTACAATTCAGAACAGGAACGCAGACCACAAACCAGAGGTTCTTCCTCTCAGATCTGGGAGACCATAAGGCTATCTTTGGATATCCATGGTTCACCTCCGTCCAACCTAAGATCGATTGGAGGAAGGGATGGATCGACTTCACTCACCTCCCCATTGTCCTCTCAGCCCCTAATGCTGCGAAGGCAGTATACGTACCCCGAACCAAAAATGTACCACGACCACTCAGAAAGCGAACCAACACATACCTCCTGGGAAGAGCGACAATAGGAGGCACCTCAAGCAACCCAGAACAAAACGACACCATACCAGCCGAATACAGATGGCACAAGAAGGTCTTTAGTGAGGAAGACTCACAGCGGATGCCCAGCTCCACCATATGGGATCACACCATCGAACTACTACCAGGGGCACCCGACACAATGCCTGGATGACTACTACCCCTCACGCAAGAAGAAAAGGTGGAGATGCACAAGTTCGTGCAAGAGCACCTAAAAAGGGGAACCATCCACATCTCAAAATCACCATACCAGCCAACTTCTTCTTCATGAAGAAGAAAGACGGAAAGCTAAGGCCGGTACAGGACTACTGACCTGTCAACAAATGGACAAAAAGAAACAGGAATGTCTCGCCCCTCATCCCACAAGTCGTGGACCGACTCAGCAGATGCACCAAGTTCACAGTAGTGGATGTGCGATGGGGCTACAACAACATCAGAATAAAGGAAGGAGACAAGTGGAAGGCTGCTTTCCTCACCCACGAAGGACTGTTCAAACCAATGGTCATGTTCTTTGGTCTTACTAACTCCCCGGCAACCTTCCAAATGATGATGAACACCATCTTTCGACAGGAAGTAGGAGAGGGCTGGCTCTCTGTATACATGGATGACATCGCTATCCACACGGCTAAACAACCACACGAGACAGAGGAACAACACACGGCCAGACATCGAGAATACGTCCATCGCATGCTGGACAAATTGGAAGAAAATGACCTCTACCTCAAACCGGAAAAATGCCAGTTCAAGAAAGAAGAAATCAAGTACCTAGGGGTCATCGTAGGAAAAGGTCACCTCAGGATGAGCCCTAAAAAGCTGCAGGGAATCACAGATTGGTCTCCACCAAAGAACCCAACAGACGTCAGGAGCTTCCTGGGGTTCACAGGCTACTATTGATACTTCATTCCGAACTACTCAAAAATTGCACGACCCCTACTCGAGTTAACAAAGAAGACCACACCATGGCATTGGGGAGAGGCACAAATGAGGGCATTTGAAGAGCTGAAAACAAGAATGTGCAGGAGCCCGGTACTAGTCCAACCGAACGTCGAGAAACAATTTACACTTCACATCGACGCATCAGCATACGGCATGGGCACTGTACTCTCGCAGGAGGGACAGCACAACCTCACAAAAACCTTGGCTCAGCGACATAAGCCAATCCTGCATCCAGTGGCATACTACTCGGCGACATTCACACCCACAGAATGAAACTATGACATTTATGAACGAGAACTGTTAGCTGTCATGAAGGCCCTAGCCCACTGGAGGCATTACTTAGGATGGACAAAAACCCCATTCATAATCCAAACCGACCATGCCAACCTCCAGTACTGGAAGTCACTGAGAAACCTAAATCGATGAACTGCACGGTGGCACGCCGACCTCCAAGAATACGACTACATACTGGAGTACATCCCAGGCAAGACGAACACCGCAGCAGACACATTATCCAGACCATCAAATGCGGATCATGGTGAAGATGACAACAAGGATGTCACAATCATCCCACCACACCGAATCTGAGCGGCACAAACAATCAATGGGAAGACCATTGTACCCAACCTCAAGGAGCTTAAACGAGCCATTGTCAGAAACGCCCATGACACACCCACGTCTGGCCACCCAGGAAGAGATGAGACCTTAAGGAAGGTACAAGAGCGATATTGGTGGCCCAAGATGAAAGAATGGATTGCGGACTACGTCAGAGGATGTGCGACATGCCAACAAGCCAAAATCCTGACGCACCGACCCCATGTCCCGCTCTATTGAATCCCCTCAGAGCTGGGCACACTGCCATTCCAAACCATAGCCATGGATTTGATCACCGGACTACCACGGAAGCAAGGCTGGATGCAATCCTCACCATCGTGGACCATGGATGTTCTTGTGCTGCCCTATTCATTCCCTGCTCCACCAACATCACAGGCCAGGAATCGCCCAACTATATCTGGACCACCTCTACCCATGGTACAGACTCCCAGAAAGATCATCAGCGACCGAGACCCACGGTTCATGTCGAGCTTTGGAAGGGCGCTCACCAAGAAGCTAGGGATACAACAAAACCTGTCCACAGCAGCCCACCCCCAAACAGACAGCCTTTCCAACGAAAGAACCAATGGATAGAGCAATATCTGCGGCTGGTACAGGCGGACAGCTGGACGACTGGACGGAATGGGTTGCAGTTGCAACCGCGGTGCACAATAATGGAGAAATAGTATGACCGGGCTATCACCCAATCAAATCCTGATCGGTTACAACTGACGTGGGCCCGGAGATTTGGGATCCAGACCAACAACGAGCAGTGAACGACATGGAAGAATGAGGAAGCACAAATCAAGCATCAAAGCATTAACAGAAAGGTGGCGAAACACCACGGGACAATATAAGCAGAGACCAAGTATGGTAGAGGGACCCACTGACCCCCATCGTCAAAACCCATGCCTTCATCCGATCTGTCACGCTGGACGGAGCGTGGCGGTTCTGTCGTGTTTCTGTCTGGCAGCCTCCTTGGCTGTTCGTTCTCTTGCTATGAGGGGTAGGGCGTCTGGCCTGTCTCTGTCTTTCTGTTGTAGGTGTAGGATGATATCTGCGTCGGTGACCGTCGTCTTGGTCGTCTTCTGTGGAGTTCTAACGCCTTGTTAGAACGGCTGTGGGTAGTGGCGGTGCTGGCTGCTGTCGTTCCCTATCTCCTGAAGGAGGAAGGGGATCTAGATGTGAAGGAGTCGATTTGGATACTCAAGATGAGTTCCAAAGGAAGGGATGTCTGGAGTGCTGATACGCCTTGTATTGCACTTAGTTCGTTGGTATGCCACTAAGGTCGTGAATGGAAGGAGCTGCTCCTTCCTGCTGGGGTTCTGGTGCAGATAGGGTGATTCTATAGAGCACTGAGAGTCCGTTACTCAGTGACCTTCGTCTGTCTGGAGCGAAGAAAGGCAACGCCTTTCTGAGCGCTTAATGTATGTGTCGGAGTTCGAAGAGTTCCCAATCGGGACTCGGTTTACTATATATGGTAGATTAAGTGAAACGCGTCACTAAGTCGCTTAGCAGACCCTAGGGTACGTTCTAGGGGCAAGTGGGAGGGGAAAGGGGCTGGGAAGCTTCGGATCACTCGAGGATTGCTCTGAGAATGTCTAAGATTCACAAGAGACCAAGCTTAAGGCTTTGGTCCCCTTCTATGAGCGTATTTATACATGACTATTTAAGCGGAGTCTTCGGCAGCGTCTGACGTGTTTCAGTGGCAGTAAGGCCACGAAAACCGTCGGCAGATTAGTGTAAGTATTTAGTAACAAGCCGAGGCAACACAACAGCAGAAGGGATCGGCAAGAGTGTAATAGTGGTAGTGTAAGGTAAGGAGGGGGAAGTGGTGACGACTCCAGCCGAACTGTGGGAAATATGTACGTATAAGGTAAGAATATTAGTAAGCGTAAGCATCCCAATAGTCCACCATGACATGATCCCCTGTTTAGAGTCTTTGCTGGTTGTGGTTGACTCTTTGGGGGCAGTGGCGGCGATAATGGGTGGTGCTGCGACATTTGGAGCACTTCTTGGCCTTGTTTTTGCGAATAGGGACTTCCTTGTCTTCGAATCCCCAGTCTCCTTCCACCTTTCTGGTACGCAGATGTAGCGGGACTCGAAACCCTTTCAGGACTTGCCTGAGGGCCTCTTGTTCCATGTTTCCCCAGGGGTTGTAATCCTGGAGACCTGTAGCAATCTCCTGTATCCATCAGCATCTTGGAGCGCTCCATACCACTCCATCAGCCTGATTTTTGAAAGGCGAGTTTATTGTTCACCCTGGCAAGTTCTTGTTGGGTGTACATTACCTCCCTTTCCCACATCCTGTAAGCCAATAAACCGGAGAGGAACGACTCGTCTTCCTCTTCGGTGGCACTTCGTTACTTTTCGGGCAAAGGGCTCTCTTCCCGAAAAGATGCGCTTCTGCGCTGGTGTGATGTATGGGCTCTTGTGTGGTACTGGGATGGGACGAAGGAGGGTGGTGAATACCTCCTCACCTTTGCAAAGAGTGGTGCTGACGAGGGGATACTTTGGGTTGTCGAGGTGGTACTTGTGGTAGGGGGCGAAGAGGGCCCCTCCTGTAATGGTAGGGATGTGAAGGGTTCGTTAGTGGTCTCGATCCATCCTGGTCCAGGATGGGGGTCATCTTCATCTGCTTGGTTCTTTCCCTGCTCTCTGTTCTCCCTCTTGTTCTCATTGGTAGTCCAGACCCTCTCGTCCTCTTCCTCCCCCTCGTCGTAGGCGCAGGTGCGTTTGTAGTGAAGGGCTCGAAGGGCTGGCGGATGTGATCTGTTGGAGTGTTGTCCAGGTGTATGGTGATATGTTGGTCTGTACTTCCTGGTTCTTTGTCGTCGAGGGAGAGGTTACTGGGGGAGTGGAGTTCACGGTGAGTGGTCCAGTCGATGGCAGCGAGGAGGTTGTCAAGGTTTGCTGGATTGGAGGTGATTCGACGGTGGAGGAGGTGGGAGTTGTGGTGACGGGTTCAAGGGGAGGAGGAGAGGCGCTTGGGGAGCGAACCTCATAGGCATCACTATTGGTATAATTTTCAATGTCAAGCAGAGCGAACCGGTTGGTGGTGGTGCATAGGGGGGTGGTGCGTTCACAGGAGGTGGGGAAGATGGACATTGTGTTGGTTTGAGGACTGAATGGTTGCGAGTGGTGGGAGGTTTTGTTAGGGTGAGAGGGTGTTGTTGGGTAGTTTGTTTTAGTGGGAGTGGAAGCGTAGTAGTGATGGTTCACTGCTGTCGTTTGAAGGTAGTTCAGAGGGGGTTTTTATAGCTGGGTGGGTGATTGCGATCGGTGGAATTCGCTAAGTAGTTCCGGCGCATGTAGGTCATTGCTGCTGACCCATGAATTGTCCGATGTGGGGTAGCCTTTCCATTTGACTAAGTATTGCGTTGTCTTTTTCGGCCATGTTTCCTTTCTGCAATGATTTCATCTACTTGTATTCTTCTTCTCCTTCGATGGTTTCGGGTGCTGGGCGCTTGAATGGGATGCCGTACTCTATGGTTTCCATATGGGGCGATAATAGATCCACATGAAACACTGGATGTATATGCATGTGTGCTGGCAAGTTGAGTTGGTAAGCGACCGGAGATATCTTTTTCTTGATAGTGAAGGGTCCTAAGCATTTCGGTTCCATCTTCTTTGATGGTGCCTTCGTCTTTATGTTTCGTGCATCTAGCCAGACTTCGTCTCCAGTCTTGAATGTTCTGACTGGTTTCGTTATGGCTGTCTTTTTCTGTAAGGCTTGATGCCAATTTCTCTTGCTTTGGTTAGTTCCTTGAGTCTGATATCTACCGCTGGTACTTCTTCGTCTCCTTTTGTCCAAATTGCCTGAGGGTTACATCCCATGATTAATTGATGGGGTGTGTGGCGCGTTCCTTCATGTTTCCATGAATTGTGAGCAAATTCCGCCACCGGAAGATATGTAGCCCAGTTGTCTTGTCTTCCATTGACAAAGTGTCTCAGGAATGTTTCGACCCATTGATTCATGCGTTCGCTTTGTCCATCAGTTCTAGGGTGAAACGCAGTACTAAGGTTTTGTTTGGTGCCTATCACTTTGCATAAGGTTCTTGTGAAATTTCCGGTGAAACGAGGGTCTCTGTCGGATATGATACGTTTGGGAGTTCCAAACCAGGGGAAGAGGTGCTGAAGGTACAGCTGTGCCACTCCTTCTCCGGTGATTTCCTTGTTACAGGGTAAGAACTTGACGGCTTTGGAACATCCTTGATCCACAATGGTGAGGATGGTGTCATATCCTTTGGACTTTGGTAATTCTGTTATGAAGTCCATGGACACATATTGGAAAGGTCCTTCTTCTACTGGGGTGTCGAAGTGATGTAAGGGGGCTTTTGCGGTTCGGATGGTTTTATTTTCTTGACATTTGGCGCATCCCTTAACGTATTTTTCGACAAATTCTCGAAGTTTGGGGCCATGGTAGCGTCTTTTGACTAGGTCCCAGGTGTTTGAGATCCCTGGGTGGCCACCTGTGGGTGCATCATGTATTTCTTTGAGGGTTTGTTGTCGCTTTTGGTTGTCATTTGGGAGGTAAAGAGTTCGAATGAATAGGTTGTCGGGGAGGATGGTAGTTTGTTCATTATTTACCCCCTCTTCAAGGTCTTTTCTTCGTGATAGAAGGTCTGCAATGGTGTTTTGTTTTCCTGGGAAGTGATGGATGATAAAGTCATAGTCTGCCAAGTAGTTCATCCATCTTGCTTGTCTGGGTGTTACTTTTCGCGCCGCTCAGAAATATTTCAGGTTGTCATGGTCTGAGCGTACTTTGATTTGATGCCTGGCTCCTAGAAGGAAGTGTTTGAAGAATTTAACTGCGATACTATTGCCAGTAGTTCTCTATCATAGATGTCATAGTTGCGTTCCGCTTGGTTGAGTGACTTTGAAAAGAACGCAACTGGGTGTTGTCCATCTGCAAATTCCTGTGTTAGGGTGGCTCCAATGGCATAGTCTGATGCATCTGTGTCTAGTGTAAATGGTTTGGTTTGATCAGCATTCCTGAGGATGGGATAGGATGTGAATTTGTTCTTGAGGTATTTGAATGCTTCATCGGCCTTTTGACTCCATTCCCATTTCTTACTCTTCTTTGTTAGTTCATGGAGTGGTCGCACGATTAGGGAATAATGATCAATGAAGTCTTTGTAGAAATTTCCAAAGCCTAGGAAGGCTCTGAGTTCTTTGACTGTCGTAGGGATGGGCCAATCTGTAATTCCTTTGACTTTGACTGGATCCATTTTGACGCGTCCACTTCCTACTAGCATTCCTAGATATTCTACTTCCGTTTTGTGGAAGTCGCACTTCTCTGGTTTGAGATAGAGGTCATTTTCTTGTAAGACCTCTAGGACTTTGATTACTTCTTTGTAGTGGTCTTCCCAAGTTCCATCGGTGGCGATGAGGATGTCATCCATGTAGATGAACACGTTCCCTTTGGCCAATTGATCTCTGAAGATGAAGTCCATCATGCTCTGGAAGGTGGCGGGGGCTTCCTCATTCCAAAGTACATTACTTTTGGTTGAAAGAAGCCTCTGTTTGTTTTAAAGCTGCTTTATGTTGGTCTTCTGGTCGGATGAGGATGTTATTGTACCCCCAACGTACATCAAACTTGGTGAAGTGTTTCTTTCCTGCAAGTCGAGGTATTAGGTCCTAATCAAGGGTAGGGGGTAGTTGTTTGGGATGGTCCATTCATTGAGCTTTCTATAGTCTTGGACTGGTCGTAGTTTTCCATCCTTCTTTTTAACAAAGAAGAAAGGGGAGGCGTATGGCGATTTGGAAGGTTCAATGTATTTCTTTTCTTGGTGTTCCTTTAAGAACTCTTCCAATGCTTCTTGTTCTTTGGGTGATAGGGGGTAGACTTTACAGTCAAATGATGCTGGAGCGTCTGGTTTTAAATCTATAGCGTGGTCCCAAGGTTTTGATTCTGGTATTCGCTTGGATGCTTCTTCACTGAAGACTTTCTGGAATGGGTGGTATTTTTCTGGTACTATTTGATCCCAGGTTTTCTTGTCTTTCTTTTCGGCTTCCTGGATCGCTAATTGTGTAGAGGTGGTGGTTTTCCGGATTTGGGAAAGCACCTTCCATTTGTGGGCATCTATGGTAGACGCCACAATACTTCCTTCAACGGTCCCTTTTTTCCAATCAATCCTTGGTTCATTAGTGGCTAGGAATGGATATCCTAGGACGATGTTATCATGTCCTAAGTTGGTGACAAAGAAGGGGAATTTTTTTGTGGTTCCTTGATGTCGAATTTCAAGTTCTACTTTGTCAGTAATTTTCCCAGCCTGGTTGATGGTTCCATCAACGTTCCGGGCAATTCTTGGTTTCTGGAGAGGTACTGTGGGGATTTGGAACTTCTTTATGAGTTTGTGGTGGATGAAATTTTCTGTGGCTCCGCTGTCCACCAGTGCTGTTGCGTCGGCCCTTCTGTTCCGTAAACGTAGTATTATTTGAGTTTGTACTGATCGAATCTTGGGTACAAATACATTATTTGTGAACAGTGCCCGAATGATGGCCGTGTCATTCAGGCGGTCAAAAATCCACTCCTTTGGCTTGCATCGCATTCATCCACTGCACCTTCTTGTCGTCGGAGAAGGTGACCATTCTATTAACCATATCTTCGATTTCGTCCACTTCTTGAGATTCTTCTTCGGCTTCTTCCATTTCTTCGTCTTCTTCTTCTTCATAGTATTCTTCGTTGCTTTGGACCATCTTAATGTAAGATGGTTTCTGGGGTGGCCTTTTCTTGGTAGGACAGTTCTTGGCCATGTGTCCTTGTTTGCTACATTCGAAGCATCGTCCTTCTTCTCTGTGTTTCTTCTTAGCTTCGTCTGTGTCTGCTTTCCTGATGGTATCTACTTGCATAGGAGTACCATTGGTGTAAGGGCTCTTTGGGTGAACTGGGGTTTAGGGGTGTGGCGGCATGGCGGGGTGGTGGTCTTTTAGGTCCCCAGTTTGGCATAGGCCATTTCCCTTCTCCAAAGATCAGGTTTTCTTGCTCCTGTACTTTGGATTCCTTCTGGACAGCCTGGACATATTCATCAAAGGTGGTTAGTCCAGGGTGCATTCTGAGCGTTCGTCATCCTAAGCCGGATGGTAGTCCTTGTAAGAACATCTGTAGTGTTCCTGGAGCGTCAAGGGCATATCCAGCTTTAGTGGCTAGGTTCCTGAACTGAGCTATATATCCATCTAGGTCTCCTTGTTTCATTCTGAGTTGTTGAAGCATAGTGGTGGCTTTGGTAACCTTGTGGATATCGGTGAAAGCAGCTGTAAAAGCTGTTTCAAATTCGGCCCAGTGGACTTCGTCTTGCATAGGTATATTGTTGGTGTGGAGCTGATTACTGAGGTGATCAACTCGTTGGTAGACCCAATCATCGACTAGGGGTCCTCTGATGTAGGACAAGGCTAAGGCTGCTCGCTTGTATGGGATGTTCATGTTTCATTGTCTTCATTGAGCAGTCTGTAGAGTTTAAACTCTTTTAGGAACTTGTCGCTTCGACTTCTGTCTCCTGTGTATATGTCTGGCGGTGTGCCATTCCACTTTCCATTGCCTGGGGGATGGGCAGCTTGTGCTCCGCTTGCTGTGGACCTGGGGGTGGTCCTCCTGCGGGTGGTTGAGGTTGTTGAGGTTGTTGGGGTGGTATGTTGGCCATAAAGACTTGTATGGGTGGTTGTGGCGGTGGTGGGTCTGGTTGTTGGTCTGCTGGGGTGATCTGGATTTGTGGCCCATGTGATAGATGGCTAGAAGGTTAACTTGTTCTCCTAGGTGTTCAACGTCTTCTGGGAGGGGTGGTTCTTGTTCTGGGGGTTGTGGAGCTTCGATTTGCTCGTGGTGTGCTGGAGTTACTTCGTGGTATGTAGGGGGGTCGGCTTCTTCTGGTGTGTGAGGTCTGTCTTCAGATCCTTCGCTGGCTGTATGTTCGGTTCCGTTTCCTTCTTCAGAGGAATCGTGTGCTTCACTTCTTGGTTCTCTAGGGGAGTGGAGGTCGGTGGAATGTGTGCGAGGGGTGTGTGTTTCTGGTGCTGTGGCTCCTAGTTCTGCTGGAGCTACTGCAGGGGTTAGTGTGACTCGCTGGGCTTGGTAATTGGGGTGGTAGGGATCGTCTACTGGTGGGTATCCTGTTCCTGCTCCTCCGTGTTCAATTCGGTCTTGGTCGTATGCCCAAAGAACACCGTTTCGTCTCTGGTAGGGTGTACCAGTATCCACTGATGAATTCAACTGGGTATCTTCTGATTGCACTAGTATTTTCGCTGGGGAGTCAAGGGTGTATCCTCGATATGTTCCTTGGACTGTCCAGTAGATATTTGGTCCTGTGATGTACTCTGGGAGATTTGGTTCTGTTCTTCGTTCGATGCGAACCCTTGTGCTTCCTTCCCAAGCCTTTGGGTAGACAAGTGGTTCTCTTCGGAATTCTTCCGTGTTGACTGATAAGCTTGGTCTAATGTCACGCTGGACGGAGCGTGGCGTTCTGTCGATGTTTCTGTCTGGCAGCCTCCTTGGCTGTTCGTTCTCTTGCTATGAGGGGTAGGGCGTCTGGCCTGTCTCTGTCTTTCTGTTGTAGGTGTAGGATGATATCTGCGTCGGTGACTGTCGTCTTGGTCGTCTTCTGTGGAGTTCTAACGCCTTGTTAGAATGGCTGTGGGTAGTGGCGGTGCTGGCTGCTGTCGTTCCCTATCTCCTGAAGGAGGAAGGGGATCTAGATGTGAAGGAGTCGATTTGGATACTCAAGACGAGTTTCCAAAGGAAGGGATGTCTGGAGTGCTGATACGCCTTGTATTGCACTTAGTTCGTTGGTATGCCACTAAGGTCGTGAATGGAAGGAGCTGCTCCTTCCTGCTGGGTGTTCTGGTGCAGATAGGGTGATTCTATAGAGCACTGAGAGGTCCGTTACTCAGTGACCTTCGTCTGTCTGAAGCGAAGAAAGGCAACGCCTTTCTGAGCGCTTAACGTATGTGTCGGAGTTCAAGAGTTCCCAATTGGGACTCAGTTTACTATATATGGTAGATTAAGTGAAACGCGTCACTAAGTCGCTTAGCAGACCCTAGGGTACGTTCTAGGGCGCAAGTGGGAGGGGAAAGGGGCTGGGAAGCTTCGGATCACTCGGAGGATTGCTCTGAGAATGTCTAAGATTCACAAGAGACCAAGCTTAAGGCTTTGGTCCCCTTCTATGAGCGTATTTATACATGACTATTTAAGCGGAGTCTTCGGCAGCGTCTGACGTGTTTCAGCGGCAGTAAGGCCATGAAAACTGTCGGCAGATTAGTGTAAGTACTTTGGTAACAAGCCGAGGCAACACAACAGCAGAAGGGATCGGCAAGAGTGTAATAGTGGTAGTGTAAGGTAAGGAGGGGGAAGTGGTGACAACTCCAGCCGAACTGTGGGAAATATGTACGTATAAGGTAAGAATATTAGTAAGCGTAAGCGTCCCAATAGTCCACCATGACATCCCCGGTCGCCTTCTTGCTGCAACTCCCCATGTCATGGTTAATCCACCCAGTGTTCCATGCGTCTCTCCTTACCCCATATAGGGAGACGGACACCCACGGGCCCAATTACGCCCGACCTCCCCCTGAGCTAATAGATAACGAGGAACAATACGAAGTGGAGCAAATCCGAAACCATCACCATCAAGGGTGATCAAGAAAGCTCCAATATCTCATAAAGTGGCGGGGCTACCCCGAAAGCGACAACACCTGGGAACCAGCTGACCAGGTGCATGCCCTGGATCTCCTTCGGGAGTATCATAAATGCCAGCCCTTGGACGAGATAAAAGGGAAGCAGAAACCCCCGGCAAAAACAACAGCTCGACCTTCCTCCACTTCCAACACTATTACTTCTCCATGTCCTCTCCCACTCCACTCCCAGTCCCAGCTCCGGTCGTCGAGACCATACTCGTGGAGGCTATCGGGTCTCCCTCCACAGCAGTCGGCCCCAGTCACGCTGCTGCCACCCCTGCCTCTAACACCATCCACCTCCCCGGTGCGTTTCCAGATCTCGAAACCAACGCATTCTGGGAGGGCCCCCTCTCCCCCGGCACCGTGCAATCTGTCCTGGATGGATACGAAGATCTCGGCCCAACCCAGCTCCACCAGCTGGCCATGGGACTGGCCTCCACCCTCCAACAGCGCGAGGCGCTATTTCAAGATGAGGCACGATGCCTCAAGCGTCAATTCGAAGAGGTCAACAGGGACAACCACGAGCTTAAGGCGTGGATTCAACAAATCGATGGGGAGCCCCTCCTGTGCCCCAACGGATATGTCGAGAACGACGGGAGGCTCCCTGAGTTCACAATCACCACCCCCGACGGCAAGAAACCTGCCATTTTTATCAAGCAATTGGATGATGGACGAGTGGCCAGCCTGGCAGCCAATGTGATGGGCGATCACGACGCCCAAATCATTGACCTCTACGCGTGCCCCAAGTTCAATGACTTCCCCCTCTCCCCACTCCCATCCTGGTTTCGCGCCCGTCTATGGGGGACGGAAATCGACTACCACCCCCTACATGAGGCCGTCATCGACTTGGACGACTGGCCCCTCCTCGCCAAAGTCACGCGATACCGGGTCCTGGATTGCGAGTGTGATACGATGTGCGCCAAGTTACGCCTGGCTCAGGCAAATTTGGTGGCATCTGAGGCCACAAAACAGGCAAGCGAAGACCGGCTCATCGCTGCCAGGGCCAGGAAGAAAATCCCACAAGTGGGAGTCAAGGGATTCTGGCCTCAACTGGTGCGACCGTCAGGCTGGAGAAAGACAGGATGAGGGCATCCTATCTAGCAGAGGGGTGATGTAACTGGCCTGGGGTGATGGTTCAACACCATCACGCCCCTGTAAGTTGTGGAACCAGCCCATTAGAGTGTTCATGCCCCGTTTCATGTACATCAGCTTGTGATTTCTTGAGCGACCTTTGCTATTGGTTGCTATTGTTCTCTTCCTGGTTTCAGATATAAATAGGTAGCACTGCCCCCTCAGGCCTTAGGCCTGCCCTCAAGTACTCTGTACTATATATAGGGGACTCATTACGCCTGGTAGAGGCAAGTTGAGTCTCTTGTCTCAATACTAGCAGTGTTCTACTTCATTGCGGGTGGCTACTGAGTAGGAGCTCAGCAAGCGGTAACCCGGGTATCGACATCGACTTGCAGGTCGACTTCCTCTCTGTAAGTCTTCTAGGTCACTTCGAGGCCTAGCTACTCGACTTAGTGTGTCTACTGTTGCTGTCAAACCCTTGGCGGTGACAGAGCTCAAGGTGAGACAAATGAGCATGAGGCAAAGGTGGTGGTAGCCAAGGCAAGTGAGACTCTGTGAGGCATAATAAATACAAGAGCGACGTGCAAACATATTGAATGACGCTGACTGTACCTTGCAAGGTGTGTACCCTTTACACGTTGCACATAAGAGGTAGTATGAGTGCAGATGGTCTGGGCCCAACTGAGGTGAGATAAAAGTTAAAAAATGTGAAGGGAACTGAGATAAAGCGGGGGATGAACAATAAAAAATTTGTCAGTGAGAAAATGAGGCAAGATAACCATTTGGGTGAGGCTGTCCACCCACCCTAAAGGTGGGTGGGCAGGTGGATGAAAGACAAAAGGAAGAGGGGAAGAGGGGAATGTATGAGTTGGTTTTCAGGGGGAGTTGGCTTTTAATAGGGTGCTGCTGTCATGCTCCGGCACATTCCACAATCACTGACCAATTCATCTCATCTTATCATATCATTCAAATGAGATAACATACTTGAGATTTTACAATGACGAAGTTACATCTGTATCTGTGTACTAACTATCAAGCTCTCCTCTTTGAGATGCACCTAGGCTGGGGCTGTATTGGTTCCTTTCCCTTCATCTTGCATGTAAATCTCGGTGCCTCATCCTTGGGGTTAGGGGTTGATGCTGGAGGTAAAGGTGGATCCAATGCCATGTCATTGGCACTGGTATCCACGTCGTTCAGAGTGGTATGGATTGGTGTGGTGTCAGCATGAACAGATGAAGGTGGGGGAAGGGCTGGTGACTGCACAGGTGGTGTGGATAACATAGCCTCATCCATGTTATCTAGATGTGGAGGACATCATCTATGTCATTGAGTGCTGTTTCAGTTGGCTCTAGGCTCTCAGGCACTGATATCAGAGACTCCCCGAAGATATGGACATCATAGAAGGCTAAGAGATGCTTGCAATAGCTAGACAGGAAGTGCAGGATCGTCTGTTTGTATTGCAAAAAGTGCATTTTCCACACAATCTTTGACTTGCCCTTGGTCTTCTGAGTGAAGGTTTGGTCTGGGCCACAGACAAAGGTAAGCTATGACAATTATATATCAGTGAGCACACATAAGAGATAAGATAAAAATCTTACAACTGTGGCTGCGAGGGTGATCATGCCTGGTGTTGTCTCCATGACCCCCCAGAGGAGGGCTTTGTTTGGATGCTGCCCTAAGCCACTGCCATCAATGGCTGACTTTCCATGCAATATGATCCTGAGAAACTAAGATGGATGTCTAAATCAGCACACAATGAAGACAAAATGAAGTTAGAACATACCATTGCAAGCGCCTCTACTTCAAACAGGAGGGGGCTAGTTGCAGTCCTTTGATGGATAAAGTAATAATGGGAATAATGGGTACTTCTCATCTGGCTTCGTTGGATTCTGGAGAAGTTGCTCCAGTTCCTGGGCTAGGGTGGGGTTGTGACGACTTGACAAGCAAGTTGCTCTCAGGCCCAGCAGTCCTGTGGCAACATCACATGCTGTATGCACGATGTTGGAACACTTCTGCTTAAGGTGATATAAAAACTGGTGTGAATCAATTAGCGAGACATTAGATGGATGCAGAGTGAATATTTTGAACTTACAATGTCAATGAAGGACTGCCTGCGTGATTCATTCTTAAGGGCAGCCTGGAGTTTGGGGGTAATGGAGGCATACACCTCAGTGGTGATGGCATGCTGGCTGTATGGGAGGTTTTGTAGCAGTCAGGGCTTAGTGGATCCAAATTGATGGAAGGTTTGATTTCGAGTGTCGAATGTTCCACCCATGGCTCATAAGCAAAACAAAACCTGGCTCCCACATATCCAATCTCCTTCTCCTCACCGCTGAGACTTTTCTTACTGTGTCTGCCCTTATTCTGAGTGGTCCTTCAGTCAGACTGCAGTGCCTTGTAGTCGATCCTGAGCCTCCTGTATTGCTTGTTGATTCTCAAGTTCTGAAGTTGTGTGGTCTTCAAGAGCTGATGATAGTATGTGAAGCCCATATCATTGACAGTACGAGATCAAGGCAGATCAGTAGATGCACTTTTAACAGCTCAGCCTTTGACATGTCGGGGGAAATTTGGGTACTCAGTGTCAAGTTGACTGAGTTGTCCAATTCCAACTCCTCGGAATTATAGGTCAATCCTTGCTCATCAGATGGAAGGGAGTCATTGTCAGAGGGAGACATCAGTGCAATTGGAAGTGTGTGCAAGTGATGAAGATGTATACAATAAATACA
Organism: Russula compacta; assembly: GCA_022376555.1. NCBI lineage: Eukaryota > Fungi > Basidiomycota > Agaricomycetes > Russulales > Russulaceae > Russula > Russula compacta. Next base: position 134,795 of record WTXH01000038.1, read on the forward strand.
GTTGTATAAAAGGACCCTGTCAATGAGCATGATTTATGCCAAGCACATTGAATGCAGAACAATGCCTGGTGAACATTGCAGCTGCATGTCCCTGATTGGTAAACCTTGGATTACTTGGAAAATTATAAATGACGTACACAATGAATAATATGGATTAGTGGCATTGCGCCATCTGGATACATTGATTGGCTGGTATTGTGGAGTGATCGGCACATGTAGGGAGATTAGTAAAATCACCTCATGTTTGCTACATGTACGATTACATGTAGCTTTAGTTTGATCTTGTTCAATGGAGGGGGGTTTTATTGATTATATTTGATGGTGGGGAATTGCGATGTGAATGGGTGCCTGATCTATAATGCTGAGAGCTTTGGCACTAATATTACCTGGGTGCACAATTAATCATCACACTGTCTGAGTTTAACTTTGGGTGGTGGATTTGCCTAGATTTGCAAGCTCCAGCATGCGTGTCAATTACCAATGGAGCCTCTGATTGGTTGCCAAAAAGAAGAGGGTGCAGAGATGGTAGCCTGTGCAGCATCGACAGCCAGGTCATGGGGTCATTGCTGACAATCTTGACCACACTCAAATCGCTGTCATCACTGCTGTCATGCTAGGACGTCATGTGTCTTAGTGTGAGGGTTCAAGTTCAGTTTTATTCAGTTGGGAGTTTGGATGCCTTGTCCAAGTCTGGTTTCTGATGTTCAGTTTGGTTTGGTTCAGAGTTTGGACATCTTGTCTAAGTCTGGTTTCTGGTATGGTTCAAGGTTTGGAGTTCTGTCCTTAGAACTTGTATGGTTGTAGGTTTTGAATGGCATGTAGCAGCGCCGGCTGTTCTGTTATCACTCTAGGAAGTGATGTCTGGAGGTGCAATGACATCTTGTATTGCACTTAGTTCATTGGTGTTCACACTAAGGTCGTGAATGGAAGGGGTTCTGGTGTCTTGTAGGAGTGGCTCCTGGTTGCTACTGGTGTGTCGTAGTATGTGGCACATATTACAGAGGTCGTAGTATGTGACTTGTTCGTATAGATGACTAGAGTTCCTTTACTAGTGGCCTTTGTATAGATGGCTAGAGTTCCGTTACTAGCAGCCTTCAGGTTCGGGTTCTGGGTGGGAAAGATAGTGTCTTTCTGTCTGAGTTGTTTGGAGTTTCAAGTGAAGAGCAAATGTGGCTCTAAGTCGATTTAGCAGGCCTTAGGGTACATTCTAAGGTGCAAGAGGATAGTTCGGATGGTTCTTAAGCTTAAGTTCACAAGATGATGAACTAGAAGTCCTGTATTATACAAGAGACTAAGCTAAAGGCTTGAGTCTTGCTTTGGTGGGCTTTTATAGGCCCTGTGGCTACTGTACAGTAAGTACATATGACTAAGTAAAGGGATGATGCATCTCTATGGCATGTACTAAGCATATATGACTACAAGATAGTAAGCATGTATGACTAAGTAAGTGATGATGTGTTCAGATGGCATCCTACTAAGCCTATATGACTAAGAGGCTGGATGATGCGTTTAGGCAGCATCATGAGGCTGTGAGACTACGAAACATGGCAGCATATTAGTCTGAAAGTATTAGTAATGAGCTGAGGCAACACAACATAAAGTGGAGGGCAGTGAAGCATAATAGAGGTGTGGTAATGTATAGGGATGGATGTGGAAGAGGCTCCCTGCCAGTCCATGAGAAAGTGAATACTATATATAGTAAAAAATGATGTAAGCATAAATAGTCCAGCAGTCTGTAACAGCTGCTGTCCCCTTCAGATTTCACATCTACTGATTCAATCATAGGCACATCAGTCTTTATATGCTCTTCAAGGGAGAAGAGCTGCCCTTAAGTTGAGTGAGTGAGCCTTGCTTGAGAAACGTGCAACCAGCATGAATTGGCTTGAGGCTCTTTAATTGGTGACCTTGCATGATATTGCATCGTCATTGCTGCTATGGTTCCTGCTCCAACTCACGTTTATTCATTATTAACCACTGCTGCTATGCATGATTGAGGGGCCAAGGGCCTCACCTGCCCTTAAGTTGAGTGAGTGAGCCTCACTTGAGAAACGTGCAACCAGCACAAATTGGCTTAAGGCTCTTTAATTGGCAACCTCGCATGATATCACATTGTCATTGCTGCTATGGTTCCTGCTCCAACTCACATTTATTCATTATTAACCACTGCTGCAATGCATGATTGAGGGGCTGAGGGCCTTACCTATTGGATCCACTATTTCTCTGTCCTGTGTGATTAATGAGTGCTACCAGCAGTGAAAAGCATCCTGCATGTGGAGGTTCTCCTACCCCAGGCATGAGTACTGTTGTGGCAAGGCTCATGGAACTTGAACCAGAGAAGGACCACTGGCAGAAGATCACTCATAACTGGTGCAAAACCACTCATCCATCTGCTCCTCCTCAACAAGCATGTCTTCGCCATTGTAATTGGAAATGATATTCTCTTGCTGAGCGGAAACTGATTGTTACATTTGCAAGCAATTGAGTATCAGGTTATACATGGGGGTGTGGTACCTACAAAATGTGGTGATGCATCAGTCAGCAAAAATTTCATTACAACGAAGAAATAGATCTCCGGTGTGGTCAACAACATCCATGACCAGATAGTCCCCAGCCTTATTAAAATCTTTGATTAATGGCACACCACATATAATTGATCATGTGAATATGAACTCATTCCTTGATCTGGCATGAACATGGCGCAGTCTCAGGCTACAATCCTTTGTTGGTGGTGTAGATATTGGTGCGTCCAGCAGCTGGATCAAACAGATGGTGTAAAGCCTGTCAGCAATAGATATGGAAAATGTCTTGAGAAGCTGGGCAAATATGAAGCTGCTGGTGGTTTGCACAATTATAAAATCATATCGTTTACAGCCATGGAATGAAGGATTGCAGTATACAAGGTTGGCATATTGTTGGAAGTCGACCTTGGACTCATAGAAAATCCTCATGGATAGGTATTGAGTGATCTAAACAATAACTTGTCAGGAACATAGGGTGATAAGTCTGAGCAGCATGACGCACCAGGTCATCAGGGCTAAATTTGATAGGAGATGGCACTGAAATACCATAAGCTGGCAGCTCCTTGGTCAGCCAACTGGCAAGGGAGGTACGAAGGGACTCCTCCATCACAGTGAACGTTGTTGTCGGTTGCTGTGAGTGTCATGGTGGACTATTGGGACACTTACACTTACTAATCTTCTTGTCTTATATGTACATATTTCCCATAGTCCGGCTGGAGTCATTACCACTTCCCCCTCCTTACCTTACATCACCTCTATTACACTCCTGCCAATCCCTTCTGCTGTTGTGTTGCCTCGGCTCATTGCTAGAATACTTACACTAATCTGCCGACAGTTTTCGTGGCCTTACTGCCACTGAAACATGTCAATCGCTGCCAAAGACTCTGCCTAAATAGTTGTGTATAAATATGCTCATAGAAGGGGACCAAAGCCTTAAGCTTGGTCTCTTGTGAATCCTAGACATTCTCAGAGCAACCCTCTGAGTGATCCAAAGCTTCACAGCCCCTTTCCCCTCCCACTTGTGCCCTAGAACGCACCCTAGGGTCTGCTAAGCAACTTAGTGATGCGTTTCACTTAATCTACCATATATAGTAAACCGAGTCCCGATTGGGAACTCTTCGAACTTGAACACATACGTTAAGTGCTCAGAAAGGCATTGCCTTTCTTCACTTCAGACAGATGAAGGTCACTGAGTAACGGACCTCTCAGTGCTCTATAGAACCACCCCATCTGCACCAGAAACCCAGCAGGAAGGAGCAGCTCCTTCCATTCATGACCTTAGTGGCATACCAATGAACTAAGTGCAATACAAGGTGTATCAGCACTCCAGACATCCCTTCCTTTGGATACATGTCTTAAGTATCCAAATTGACCCCTTCACACCTAGATCCCCTTCCTCCTTCAGGAGATAGAGGACAACAGCAGCCAGCACTGCCACTACCCACAGCCATTCTAAGAAGGTGTTAGAACTCCACAGAAGACAACCAAGACAACGGTCACCGACGCAGATATCATCCTACACATACAGCAGAGGGACAGAGATAGGCCAGACAACCTAACCCCCATACAAAGAGAACAAGCAGCCAAGGAGGCTGCCAGACAGAAACATCAACAGAACCACCACACTCAGTCCAGTGTGACATTAGACCAAGCTTATCAGTCAACATGGAAGAATTCCAAAGAGAACCACTTGTCTACCCAAAGGCTTAGGAAGGAAGCACAAGGGTCTGCATTGAACGAAGATCAGAACCAAATCTCCCAGATTATATCACAGGACAAAACATCTATTAGACAGTCCAAGGAACATATTGAATATACACCCTTGACATCCCCAGCGAAAATACCAGTGCAATCAGAAGATACCCAGTTGAATTCATCTGCAGATACTGGTACACCCTCACCAGAGATGAAAACAGGGTTTTTGGGCATACGACCAAGACTGAATTGAACACGGAGGAGCAGGAACAGGATATCCACCAATGGACGATCCCTACCACCCCAATTACCAAGCTCAGTGAGTCACACTAACCCCTGCAGTAGCTACAGCAGAACTAGAAGCCACAGCACCAGAAACACACACCCCTCGCACACATTCCACCGACCTCCACTCCCCTAGAGAACCAAGAAGCGAAGCACATGATTCCTCTGAAGAAGGAAATGGAGATGAACACACAGCCAGTGAAGGATCTGAAGACAGACCTCATACACCAGAAGAAGCCGATCCCCCTACATACCACAAAGTAACTCCAGCACACCATGAGCAAATTGAAGCTCCACAACCCCCAGAACAAGAACCACACCTCCCATAAGATGTTGAACAACTAGGCGAACAAGTCAACCTTCTAGCCATCTATCACATCAGGCCACAGATCCAAATCACCCCAGCAGACCAACAACCAGACCCACCCCCCTCAGCCACCTATACAAGTCTTTATGGCCAACGTACTGCCACAACAACCTCAACAACCCCAACCACCTGCAGGAGGACCACCCCCAGGTCCACAACAAGCAGGAGCACAAGCTGCTCCTCCCCCAGGCAACGGAAAATGGAATGGCACACCTCCAGAAGTATACACAGGAGACAGAAGTCGAAGTGACAAGTTCCTAAGGGAGTTCAAACTCTACAGACTGCTCAATGAGGACAATGAAGCGATGCAAGTCCCATACAAGTGAGCAGCCTTAGCCTTGTCCTACATCAGAGGACCCCTAGTTGATGATTGGGTCTACCAACAAGTTGATCACCTCAGTGATCAGCACCACACCAACAATGTACCTATGCAAGACAAAGTCCACTGGGCAGAATTTGAAACAGCTTTTACTGCTGCTTTCACCGATATCCACAAGGTTACCAAAGCTACCACCATGCTTCAACACCTCAGAATGAAACAAGGCAACCTAGATGGATATATAGCTCAGTTCAGGAGCCTAACTACTAAAGCTGGATATGCCCTTGATGCCCCAGGAACACTACAAATGTTCCTACAAGGACTACCATCTGGTTTAGGACAATGAACACTCAGAATGCACCCTGGACTAACCACCTTCAATGGTTATGTCCAGGCTGTCCAGAAGGAATCCAAAGTACAGGAACAAGAGAACCTGATCTTTGGAGAAGGGAAATGGCCCATGCCAAACTGGGGACCCAAGAGACCACCACCCCACCATGCCGCCACACCCCCTAAACCCCAGTTCACCCAGAGATGCCCCTACACCAATGGCACTCCTATGCAAGTGGATACCATTAGGAAAGCAGACACAGACAAAGCTAAGAAAAGCACAGAGAAGAAGGATGATGCTTTGAATGTAGCAAGCAAGGACACATGGCCAAGAACTGCCCCACCAAGAAGAGGCTGCTCCAGAAACCATCTTACATTAAGATGGTCCAGAGCAACGATGAATACTATGAAGAAGAAGAAGACGAAGAAATGGAAGAGGCCGAAGAAGAACCTCAAGAAATGGACAAAATCGAAGATATGGTCAATAGAATGGTCACCTTCTCCAATGACAAGAAGGTGCAATGGATAAATGTGATGCAAGCCAAAGGAGTGGATTTTTTGACCACCTGAATGACATGGCCATCATTTGGGCACTGTTCACGAATAACATATTTGTACCCAAGATTCGATCAGTACAAACTCAAATAATACTATGTTTATGGAACAGAAGGGCCAATGCAACAGCACTTGTGGACAGTGGAGCCACAGAAAATTTCATCCACCACAAACTCATAAAGTGGTTCCAAATCCCCACAGTACCCCTCCAGAAACCAAGAATCACCAGGAACATTGATGGAACCATCAACCAGGCTGGGAAAATTACTGACAAAGTAGAACTCAAATTTGACATCAAGGAATCACAAAAAAATTCCCCTTCTTTGTCACCAACTTAGGACATGATAACATTGTCCTAGGATATCCATTCCTAGCCACTAATGAACCAAAGATTGATTGGAAGAAAGGAACCATTGAAGGAAGCATTGTGGCATCCACCACCGATGCTCACAAATGGAAGGTGCTTTCCCAAATCTGGAAAACCACCACCTCTACACACTTAGCAATCCAGGAAGCCAAAAAGAAAGACAAGAAGACCTGGGATCAAATAGTACTGGAAAAATATCACCCATTCCAGAAAGTCTTCAGTGAAGAAGTGTCAAAATGAATCCCAGAATCAAAACCTTGGGACCATGCTATAGATCTAAAACCAGATGCTCCAGCATCATTTGACTGTAAAGTCTACCCCCTATCACCCAAAGAACAAGAAGCATTGGAAGAGTTCCTAAAGGAGCACCAAGAAAAGAAATACATTGAACCTTCCAAATCACCATACGCCTCCCCCTTCTTCTCTGTTAAAAAGAAGGATGGAAAACTACGGCTGGTCCAAGACTATAGAAAGCTCAATGAATGGACTATCCCAAACAACTACCCCCTACCCTTGATTAGAGACCTAATACCTTGACTTGCAGGAAAGAAACACTTCACCAAGTTCGATGTATGTTGGGGGTACAACAACATCCTCATCTGACCAGAAGACCAACATAAAGCAGCCTTTAAAACAAACAGAGGCTTCTTTCAACCAGAAGTAATGTACTTTGGAATGAGGAACGCCCCAGCCACCTTCCAAAGTATGATGGACTTTATCTTCAGAGACCAATTAGCCAAAGGGAACGTGTTCATCTATATGGATGACATCCTCATTGCCACCAATGGAACTTGGGAAGACCACTACAAAGAAGTAATCAAGGTCTTAGAGGTCTTACAAGAAAACAACCTCTATCTCAAACCAGAGAAATGCAACTTCCACAAAACAGAAGTGGAATATCTAGGAATGCTAGTAGGAAGTGGACACATCAAAATGGATCCAGTCAAAGTCAAAGGAATTACAGACTGGCCCATCCCTATGACAGTCAAAGAACTCAGGGCCTTCCTAGGCTTTGGGAACTTCTACAAAGACTTCATTGATCATCATTCCCTAATTGCGCGACCACTTCATGAACTAACAAAGAAGAGCAAGAAATGGGAATGGAGTCAAAAAGCCAACGAAGCATTCCAATACCTCAAGAATAAATTCACATCCTATCCCATCCTCAGGAATGCTGATCAAACCAAACCATTCACACTAGACACAGACGCATCAGACTATGCCATTGGAGCCACCCTGATGCAGGAATTTGAGGATGGACAACACCCAGTTGTGTTCTTTTCAAAATCACTCAACCAAGTGGAACGCAACTATGACATCTATGATAGAGAACTGCTGGCAATAGTATCAGCAGTTAAATTCTTCAAACACTTCCTTCTAGGAGCTAGGCATCAAATCAAAGTGTGCTTGGACCATGACAATCTGAAATACTTCCAAGCAGCATGAAAAGTCACACCTAGACAAGCAAGATGGATGAACTACTTGGCAGACTATGACTTCATCATCCATCATTTTCCAGGAAAACAAAATACCATTGCTGTCATGGTGGACTATTGGGACGCTGACACTTACTAATATTCTTACCTTATATGTACATATTTCCCACAGTCCGGCTAGAGTCGTCACCACTTCCCCCCCTTACCTTACAATACTGCTATTACACTCCTGCCGATCCCTTCTGCTGTTGTGTTGCCTCGGCTTGTTACCAAAGTACTTACACTAATCTGCCGATGGTTTTCGTGGCCTTACTGCTGCTGAAACACATCAGACGCTGCCGAAGACTCCGCTTAAATAGTCATGTATAAATATGCTCATAGAAGGGGACCAAAGCCTTAAGCTTGGTCTCTTGTGAATCTTAGACATTCTCAGAGCAATCCTCCGAGTGATCCAAAGCTTCCCAGCCCCTTTCCCCTCCCACTTGTGCCCTAGAACGTACCCTAGGGTCTGCTAAGCGACTTAGTGACGCGTTTCACTTAATCTACCATATATAGTAAACTGAGTCCCGATTGGGAACTTTTCGAACCCCGACACATACATTAAGCGCTCAGAAAGGCGTTGCCTTTCTTCACTCCAGACAGACGAAGGTCACTGAGTAATGGACTTCTCAGTGCTCTATAGAATCACCCTATCTACACTAGAAACCCAGCAGGAAGGAGCAGCTCCTTCCATTCACGACCTTAGTGGCATACCAATGAACTAAGTGCAATACAAGGCGTATCAGCACTCCAGACATCCCTTCCTTTGGAGACTCGTCTTGAGTATCCAAATCGACTCCTCCACATCTAGATCCCCTTCCTCCTTCAGGAGATAGGGAACGACAGCAGCCCGCACCGCCACTACCCACAGCTGTTCTAACAAGGCGTTAGAACTCCACAGAAGACGACCAAGACGACGGTCACTGATGCAGATATCATCCTACACCTACAACAAGAAGACAGAGACAGGCCAGACGTCCTACCCCTCATAGCAATAGAATGAACAGCCAAGAAGGCTGCCAGACAGAGACATCGACAGAACCGCCACGCTTCATCCAGCGTGACATCTGGGGGGTCATGAAGGTGTTGTTCACTGATGGCTTCAAATATAAAGATATTTTGAAGGCGTGCAAACACTTTTAACAATCCTATCACTCTAATCAACATTTCCTAGCTTATTGTGTTCATAGCACACAATATCATCCCATTGTGTGACTAGGAGTCAGAAGGCTGGCTCCTGCTTCAGTGTTTGCGAGCATTTTCAATTGTAGATTTATACCTCGCATTTGAAGCACATACTGAACACACAATTACATCTGGCCAGCATGAACTGGAAAGTTTTGCACAGTGTATGAAGGTATGGACTCTGCTGCTGTCTTCGATAGTTGAAATCTGCTAATAGTGTCCACTAGAAACATATTCATGCATTCACCAGCTGTGGAGAATCCCACAAAAGCTGGCATTTCCCAAAAATGCATGCGTTGGTGCATAGTTTTGATGACATCAAGCAAAAGGGAGCGACTTGCAACTATAACATGAAGCCCAATGAGAAGCTCCATGGGCCTCTCAAGAAGACCTACAAGATGCATACCAATTTCAAGGACGTAGGCCCTCAGGTATGATCTATTTGATTTATAGATACATCATGCCACATTGATCATTGCTACATGCATAAATTTTAAAACTTGAGCACCTCAAGTTTGTATTCTCTTCAATTCACAGTCAACTTGATAACGTGGAGTGCATTGAAAATAAAGATGAAGATGTGGACAAAGTCCCTGAAGTGCTATCATCATCCCACCCTCTCCCAGATGTTGTGCAAGTGCCACAGTTACAGGGTGTGTACTTGTAGATGGCCATATTGACCTGCACTCACTGTCACACTGGACTGAGTGTGGCAGTTCTGTCGATGTTTCTGTCTGGCAGCCTCCTTGGCTGCTCATTCTCTTTGTATGGGGGTTAGGTTGTCTGGCCTATCTCTGTCCCTCTGCTGTATGTGTAGGATGATATCTGCGTCGGTGACCGTTGTCTTGGTTGTCTTCTGTGGAGTTCTAACACCTTCTTAGAATGGCTGTGGGTAGTGGCAGTGCTGGCTGCTGTTGTCCTCTATCTCCTGAAGGAGGAAGGGGATCTAGGTGTGAAGGGGTCAATTTGGATACTTAAGACATGTATCCAAAGGAAGGGATGTCTGGAGTGCTGATACACCTTGTATTGCACTTAGTTCATTGGTATGCCACTAAGGTCGTGAATGGAAGGAGCTGCTCCTTCCTGCTGGGTTTCTGGTGCAGATGGGGTGATTCTATAGAGCACTGAGAGGTCCGTTACTCAGTGACCTTCATCTGTCTGAAGTGAAGAAAGGCAATGCCTTTCTGAGTGCTTAATGTATGTGTCAGAGTTTGAAGAGTTCCCAATCAGGACTCGGTTTACTATATATGGTAGATTAAGTGAAACGTGTCACTAAGTTGCTTAGCAGACCCTAGGGTGCGTTCTAGGGCACAAGTGGGAGGGGAAAGGGGCTGTGAAGCTTTGGATCACTCAGAGGGTTGCTCTGAGAATGTCTAGGATTCACAAGAGACCAAGCTTAAGGCTTTGGTCCCCTTCTATGAGCATATTTATACACAACTATTTAGGTGGAGTCTTTGGCAGCAATTGATGTGTTTCAGCGGCAGTAAGGCCACGAAAACTGTCGGCAGATTAGTGTAAGTATTCTAGCAATGAGCCAAGGTAACACAACAGCAGAAGGGATCAGCAGGAGTGTAATAGAGGCGATGTAAGGTAAGGAGGGGGAAGTGGTGATGACTCCAGCCGGACTGTGGGAAATATGTACATATAAGACAAGAAGATTAGTAAGTGTAAGTGTCCCAATAGTCCACCATGACATGATCCCCTGTTTAGAGTCTTTGCTGGTTGTGGTTGACTCTTTGGGGGCAGTGGCGGCAATAATGGGTGGTGCTGCGACATTTGGAGCACTTCTTGGTCTTGTTTTTGCAAATGGGGACTTCTTTGTCCTCAAACCCCCAATCTCCCTCCACCTTTCTGACATGCAGATGAAGGGGAACTCAAACCCTTTCAGGACTTGTCTGAGGGCCTCTTGTTCGATGTTTCCCCAGGGGTTATAGTCTTGGAGACCTGTAGCTAGTCTCCTGTATCCATCAGCTTCTTGGAGCACTCCATACCACTCCATCAGCTTGATCCTCTGAAACATGAGTTTGCTGTTCACCCTGGCAAGCTCTTGCTGGGTGTACATTACCTCCCTTTCCCACATCCTGTAGGCCAGTACACCTGAGAGGAATGACTTGTCTTCCTCTTCTGTGGTGACTTCAGTTACTTTTTGGGAGAAGGGCTCTCTCCCAGAAAAGATGTGCTTCTGTGTTGGTGTGATGTATGGGCTCTTGTGTGGTACTGGGCTGGGACGAAGGAGGGTGGTGAATACCTCCTTGCCTTTACCAAGAGTGGTGCTGACAAGGGGATACTTTGGGTTGTTGAGGTGGTACTTGTGGTAGGGGGTGAAGAGGGCCCCTCCTGTAATGGTGGGGATTGTAAATGGTTTGTTAGTGATCTCAATCCATCCTGGTCCAGGATGGGGGTCATCCTCTTCTGTTTCACAGTCTCCCTGCTCCCAGTTCTCCCTCTTGTTCTCATTGAGGGTCCAGACCCTCTTATCCTCTTCCTCCCCCTCGTTGTAGGCACAGGTGCATTTATATTAAAGGGCTCAAAGGGCTGCGCTGACATTATTTGTTGAAGTGTTGTCCAGGTGTACGGTGACATGTTGGTCTGTACTTCCTGGTTCCTTGTCGTTGAAGGAGGTGTCAGTGGGGGGGTGGAGATCAGGTTGGTTGGTCCAGTTGATGGCGGCGAGGAGGTCATCAAGGTTTGCCCAGATTCTTGTGGATATTGGGGCAGAATCAAGGGTGGTGGAGGTGGGAGTTGTGGTGGCTGATTCAAGGGGAGGAGGAGAGGTGCTTGGGGAGCAAATCTCATAGGCATCACTATTGGTATAATTTTCAATGTCAAGCAGAGCAAACTGGTTGGTGGTGCATAGGGGGGTGGTGTGTTCGCAGGAGGTGAGGAAGATGGACATGTTGTCGGATTTGAGGACTGAATGGTGACAAGTGGTGGGGAGGTTAGTTGTTAATGTAAGAGTGTGTTTTTGGGTAGTTTGTTTGGTAGGAGTGGAAGCGTAGTAGTGAGGGTTCACTGCTGTCGTTTGAAGGTAGTTTGGAGGGTGCTTTTATAGCTGGTTGGGTGATTGGGATCGGTGGAATTTGCTAAGTAGCTCCAGCACATGTAGGTCATTGCTGCTGACCCATGAATTGTCTGATGCAGGGTAGCCTTTCCATTTGACTAGGTATTGCCATTGTCTTTTTTGGCCATGTTTCCTTTCTGCGATGATTTCATCTACTTCATACTTTTCTTCTCCTTTGATGGTTTCGGGTGCTGGGTGCTTGAATAGGATGCCATACTCCATGGTTTCCATATAGGGCAATAATAGATCCACATGAAACACTGGATGTATATGCATGTGTGCTGGCAAGTTGAGCTGATAGGCGACCGGAGATATCTTTTTCTTGATGATGAAGGGTCCTAGGCATTTCGGTTCCATCTTCTTTGATGGTGCCTTCATCTTTATGTTTCGTGCATCTAGCCAGACTTCATCTCCAGTCTTGAATGTTCTGATTGGTTTTGTTATGGCTGTCTTTTTCTGTAGGGCTTGATGCACAATTTCCCTTGCTTTGGTTAGTTCCTTGAGTCTGATGTCTACAGTTGGTACTTCTTCATCTCCTTCTGTCCAAATTGCCTGAGGGTTACATCCCATGATTAATTGATGGGGTGTGTGGCACGTTCCTTCATGTTTCCATGAATTGTGAGCAAATTCTGCCACTGGAAGGTATGTAGCCCAGTTGTCTTGTCTTCCATTGACAAAGTGTCTCAGAAATGTTTCAACCCATTGATTCATGCGTTTGCTTTGTCCATCAGTTCTGGGGTGAAACACGGTACTAAGGTTTTGTTTGGTGCCTATCACTTTGCATAAGGTTCTTGTGAAATTTCCAGTGAAACGAGGGTCTCTGTCAGATATGATATGTTTGGGAGTTCCAAACCAGGGAAAGAGGTGCTGAAGGTACAGCTGTGCCACTCCTGTTCCAGTGATTTCCTTGTTACATGGTAAGAATTTGACTGCTTTGGAACATCCTTGGTCGATGATGGTGAGGATGGTGTCATATCCTTTGGACTTTGGTAATTTGGTTATGAAGTCCATGGACACATATTGGAAAGGTCCTTCTTCTACTGGGGTGTTGAAGTGGTGTAAGGGGGCTTTCGCATTTGGATGGTCTTATTTTCTTGACATTTGGTGCATCCTTTGACATATTTTTCAACAAATTCTCGAAGTTTGGGGCCATGGTAGCATCTTTTGACTAGGTCCCAAGTGTTTGAGATCCCTGGGTGGCCACCTGTGGGTGCATCGTGTATTTCTTTGAGGGTTTGTTGTCGCTTCTTGTTGTCATTTGGGAGGTAAGAGTTCGAATAGGTTTCGGGAGGATGTAGTTTGTTCATTGTTTACCCCTCTTCAAGTCTTTTCTTCGTGATAGAAGGTCTGCAATTGTCACGCTGGAGAAGGTGGCGGTTCTGTCGATGTTCTGTCTGGCAGCCTTCTTGGCTGTTCGTTCTATTGCTATGAGGGGTAGGGCGTCTGGCCTGTCTCTGTCTTCTTGTTGTAGGTGTAGGATGATATCTGTGTCGGTGACCGTCGTCTTGGTCGTCTTCTGTGGAGTTCTAACGCCTTGTTAGAACGGCTGTGGGTAGTGGCGGTGCTGGCTGCTGTCGTTCCCTATCTCCTGAAGGAGGAAGGGGATCTAGATGTGAAGGAGTCGATTTGGATACTCAAGATGAGTGTCCAAAGGAAGGGATGTCTGGAGTGCTGATACGCCTTGTATTGCACTTAGTTCGTTGGTATGCCACTAAGGTCGTGAATGGAAGGAGCTGCTCCTTCCTGCTGGGATTCTGGTGCAGATAGGGTATTCTATAGAGCACTGAGAGGTCCGTTACTCAGTGACCTTCGTCTGTCTGAAGCGAAGAAAGGCAACGCCTTTCTGAGCGCTTAACGTATGTGTCGGGTTCGAAGAGTTCCCAATCGGGACTCGGTTTACTATATATGGTAGATTAAGTGAAACGCGTCACTAAGTCGCTTAGCAGACCCTAGGGTACATTCTAGGGCGCAAGTGGGAGGGGAAAGGGGCTGGGAAGCTTTGGATCACTCGGAGGATTGCTCTGAGAATGTCTAAGATTCACAAGAGACCAAGCTTAAGGCTTTGGTCCCCTTCTATGAGCGTATTTATACATGACTATTTAAGCGGAGTCTCGGCAGCGTCTGACGTGTTTCAGCGGCAGTAAGGCCACGAAAACTGTCGGCAGATTAGTGTAAGTACTTTAGTAACAAGCCGAGGCAACACAACAGCAGAAGGGATCGGCAGGAGTGTAATAGCGGTATTGTAAGGTAAGGGGGGGAAGTGGTGACGACTCTAGCCGGACTGTGGGAAATATGTACATATAAGGTAAGAATATTAGTAAGCGTCAGCATCCCAATAGTCCACCATGACACCAGAAGTGGTTTAGACCACTCCAGCAAGAGACATCATCGAACCTAGAACATAGGTGATTGCACCATTCAACCTGCGAGAAAGCACCTACTGTTTATCAACCTGCTCCTCCTGCGAACAACCAGAGATGATGACCAAACAAGCCACTGTTGTTTGAATGAAGCCAGTCAAATGAGAGCGCATGGTGCAGGTCTGAGTAACTGAGATTCCAGAAGACATTCTGGCACAAAGGCATTATCACCAGGATCAAAGATGCAAACAAGAGGCCACTCACATCGACATCATGAAGGCTAAGGTGTGATAACAACTTCTCACGCTCGGCAGCGCTTTGAAGTTTACGTGCATCCTTAATCACCATCTGGGTGTCAGCAGCTGTCCTAAGAGGCCAGGTAGTTGATATGTCAGCTAGTGCGTCACTCTTGACAAGACAAATGGGACATGGTCATTTTGAGTTTGACCCATATATTAGTGACATCATGCATCTAGTAATAAATGTCAGATCAACATCACAAAAATAGATAGTACATACTGCTCTTCATAATCAGCAGAGAGCATAAGGACAACTGGGAAAAGGCGTCGTTGTATACCATCACCACATTCAAGCCAACACCCAGACTTTGAATGCATTGTAATTGATTGAATGACTTTTTTGAATGATGTGTGCCAGACAACACGTTTGAAGTTTACAAATCTTGGCTTCCCACTTTCTTTTGGATCCTCAGTAACCTTAAGAAAAGTGTTTAATTATATTTTAAAGAGAAATCCATAAATTTAGATCATACCACAGGCAACCATCCAACGATGCATCCACCACCGAAACCATCTCCATTCTGAATTTCTGTCGGAAGATTTGCACAATGTGCGACAATAGGATACCCCTTGGCTGTGCCAAAGCTGGACAGCTTTGTTTTATTGGCATATAATATTAAGGCAAGAACATGGCCACCATCTGGTATCTGTGACTGTCAAAGTAACACCTCAGATTGATGTTTTAGGGCACATAAGATCAATCTACACATACCTGAGCATTCCAGAATGCATCTGAAGTCCAAGGCTCATGAAAAATGCAAGTGAATGATTGTCCACTATGTTGGAAGATCTTTTCAGCATCCCAATGAAATTGTGAAGCAAACTGGGGTTCCCGGATGAGATCAGTGGCCCAATCCCACAAGGGGCGATAGATCATGTCAAATGATCTCTGTTCACCTTTGTACTGTACAGACACGGTAGACTGTTCAAACTATACTCCTTGATGTTGAGACAGAACGTCTGCACGGCTATGCCCAGACCGGACGGTCTCACACTCAGGGGTTCGTAGAACCAGGCCAGACATTACAAGGGGCACTTAATGCTCCAGAACAATTACGGACTTAGTGAGCACATGTCAGCACATGGACTGCATGGACACCTACGTATGTACGATACCCTAGAACAATGTGATTATGCCCTTATGGCCAATCTAAGAACTCTCTTTTGTTATCTGACCCGATTATTGTATGATCAAACAGTTTCAGATTGACACTCTACCTACTGTCTTTACGATCAGTTAGTTACAATCACATACGGACCTTTTAGTACAGTTCTACGCTTACATGTACACCTTCTGAGGGCTCAGGGTATGTGCAGACTTGTCAGACTCGTCCATATGTAGAATATTGTAATTATGCGATATAGTGGATGCCTGTACTCACCCCTTAAGGGTTTATGGACATATGTAGACCATAGGGACTATAAATACACCTTGGGAGTGAGCAAGACATCTCATCTCCTACAGAGTTCTCTCTCTGTGTGAACACCCTCTTCAGCTGCACTTCATCAGGTTATGGGCCCTGCGCTCTAAACTTACAACCACTACACAAAGTTCCATTGCTCACAACCATTTCTAACAGTGAGTAAACATCTTTGTTCACCGTATACTCCAACTAGCAGGATCCGCTGAGCCCATGGGGGTAAGTGACCTGGCTAGGTCTGTGCTGGGGTCTTAAGGACCTTGTGTGAGGTGCATTACGACCTAGGCATAGGTGACATGCACTAAACCCCCTCTAGCATTGCACGCTATACTACATGTTATTATATCTTAGTGTAGAGCACCTTATGTGCTTAGGCAGGTCTGGGGAAGCCCAGACTGGCTATAGGCCTGGTGAACAGTTGGCTGTCTGCCCTTCAGTGGGAGCAGCTTTGGGTCTATCACAAGGCAGGGGTTAGTCACACCCCTAGCACTTGGGCCTAGTTACAACTGCGCCACGCTACATAAATAAAGTAGACACACAGTAGTCTAGGCATGCAGGTCTGACTGGCATAAGTACCCATTGTGGCCTCTGGGGTGCGATGCCCCACAGTCAGGATATCCATGACCTAGCTACTTAGTCATGCGCCCAATCATCTAGGCATTAATCAGAGACTCCGCGGACCCACTACAGTGGCAGACATTTCACATCTGCGTCCTCTAGGGAAGTGGCTGCTGGCTCATCTCTGACATGACTCCCCTGGAGCTGTGGGTAGCGCTTCAGCAGTATTAGAACTACTATAAAAACATCATACTACCTACCATACATAGAAGCGCACGCAGAGGCAGGACACATTAGTGTTCTGGCCATACAGTACCACAGACAGGAGGCAGCACTCTACTGCACCTGTGTGCTAGCAGGGACTTGTGCTGACCACTCCTCGGCACAGTCACAACATGTCCTCTCAACCCAATACTCCCACCAACACAGTCACAGGCAATGTGCCCCTTTCCCAGCCAGCTATATCGACATGCATCTCAAATGCATTCCAGTCAAGCTTTGCTATACTGTTGGGAGTTAAGCTCCCACAGTTTGACGGTACCGGGTGGTTGGAATGGTCCGGCACCTTCAAGGCAATCATGACAATCTACGAAGTGGAAGACCACTTGCGTTTCTGGAGCTGTCCTACCGGCGCTGATGTAGATGAGTGAAACAATACACAATGCCGACTCAAGGCGTAGTTCCGACTCTACATGACTGCAGGAGTCTTCTCCCAGATTGCTGACAAAAACGCCTACCCAACCCTCAAAGATAGGTGGGATCAGCTTAAGAGGCTCTATGGCGGAGTCTCCGGTAGCACCACCATCTTCAATGACTGGATCATGCTCACACAAGCTAGGCTGGACAAAAGTCAGCCAATGGGACCTCAGCTCACCAAGCTGAATGAGTCCCACATCAACCTTGCCAACACCAAGATGGGTGTCACTGACACCCAATATTGTTTTATTATACTCCGCGCTCTCCCCGACTCTTATGAGGTCCTCACCTCCACCATCCTTGCCGCCGGCGACCCCACACTGCTTCAACTGGGCAAAATTATAGCCCGCATTCAGAATGAAGAAGGTCGTAGGTCTGGCAGTTCCGCCTCCCTCAATGCAATCGCCCCAATCAAGGGGAAAGGCAAAGGCAAAAGCGGCTCCAATAAAAAGGAGAAGCATGCCGATCTTGTTTGCCATTACTGCAACAAGAAAGGGCACATCAAGCCCAATTGCCAAAAGAAGAAGAAGGATGAGGCAGATGCCAAAAAGAAGCAGGAGAGCAGCAGTGGCAACAAGGCCGTAAATAGTCATGTTGTAGACACAACCGCCTCCATTGAGGAGGTCAATGACATTGGTGTTTCCTTGTGCCTGTGAGTAAATTGCATTGGTTAATGGACAGTGGGGCAACCCATCACATAACTCCCCACCGCTCTGATTTCATCACCTACACACCAGTCAAAGGGACCATACATCTCAGTGACAAGCAGGGTACTGTAATCTCACAGCTAGGTGTGGGAACTGCTGTGTTCACAAGCCCACAAGGAGTGCGGATCACCCTAAAAGACGCTATCTATGCACCCAGTGTAGGAAATCGCATTCTATCGCTCAGATCCATTCTGGATAAAGGGGCTGCCATACCTTTCCACTCACGTGGCTTTGACATTATTGTCGCAAACAAAGTCGTGGCCTCAGGATACCGTGAAGGTTGACTCTTCTGGGTTGATTCTGATGCCAGCGCACTGAACACGCACCAAAAGGAGTCTATCACACTCCACACCTGGCATCAGCGCATGGGGCATATGTCCCATTGTGCATTAAAAGAGCATGGTCCCTCTGCCCTGCAAGGCATGGACTTCTCTGGTGTTGACATGGCAATACCTACATTGTGCCATGGCTGCGAGATGGGAAATCCACTCGCAAACCCTTCCTGTCCTCCTCCAAGAGGGCAACCCAAATATTAGAAATCATTCACTCGGACTTAGCGGGTCCCATGCAGACCAAGTCATTGCATGGCTCCTTCTATATGGCCACCTTTATCGACGACTACACCAGCCTCACAGTCATCTACTTCTTAAAAACAAAAGACCAGTTTCTGGACGCATTCAAAAAATATATTAATTGGGCTACCACCCAAACCTCCAAAAAACTACACGTTCTATGGTCTGATAGAGGTGGCGAGTACACAGGGGCTATAGTCCAAGCCTATATGAACGAGAAGGGTATTGACACCAGTTAATGATGCCAGGTACACCCCAGCAGAATGGAAAGGCTGAGCAGTTTAACCACACCATTATGGATAAGGCAATGTCCATGCTTCACCAAGCTGGCTTGTCAAACAGCTTCTGGGAGCACGCTGTGAGCACCACGGTTCACATCTACAACTGCACTCCCATCCACTCACTGGAGTGGAAGACCCCTCATGAGCAATGGAATGCTGGTCACATTCCAGACATCTCATACTTCCACGTCTTCGGATGCAAGGCATATATGCATGTGCCAGCTGACAAGTGACACAAGCTCAACGTGAAAGCACTGCCCGTTGTCTTTGTTGGGTATGAGGCTGGTAGTAAGGGATACCACCTCTGGGATAAAAGTACCCACTCTGTTCAAGTGTCAAGGGATGTGACATTCGATGAGAGTAGCTTTCCCGCTGTAGACAAAGAGACCGAGCCCTCAACACACCAAGGGCTCACTGCATCTCCTCCTATTCCCATTCCATTCATTCCAGTGAATGCAGAACCTAACATGTCTGCACCACCACTACCCCCATGCACAGCATCATCTACTTCCTCTTCTGAAGACAAAGATCAGGTTGACAACCTACTTGAACCCAAAGTAGAGTGGCCCACTACACCACCCACCCAAGGCACTCTTCCCCCTTCTATGCCTACTACTAAGCGCCCTCCTCCTTCTATGCCACAGCCCCGCCCTTCTGCTTCACGAACCTATAAGCGAGCAGAAGAATCTCTACTGGATCCTATGATTCCAGGGGGATTTGCCAAGTGCTTCGTCGCTCCCAGGTGATCAGCGCGTGTGCCGGTACCGAATCAAAGGTACTTTAATGAGGATAATGCTGAAGCGCCTAGTGCCCAGCGGCTAGGGCACATGGAACTATTTGCCATGGCTTACATAGGAAGGGACCCGGTTACTTATGCCGAGGCTCTAAAGTCTAGAGATGCTGATGAGTGGCAGAAGGCCTGTCAATACGAGATAGACACCTTAGCTAAAAATGACACATGGGAGTTAGTCGATCTCCTGGTGGGCCGTAAAGCTGTAAAATCAAAATGGGTATTCAAGTTGAAAGCCGATGGCCACTTCCATGCCTGGCTAGTGGTGAAGGGATTTACACAGATCCTGGTATAGATTATGATGAAACCTTCTCCCCTGTCACATGTTTTGAGTCTCTCAGACTCTTCCTAGCATTAGCTGCGCTAGAAGACTGGCACATCCACCAGATGGACGTCAAGTCAGTGTTCCTCAATGGCATGCTCGACGAGGAGATTTACATGGAGCAACCACAGGGTTTCATTGTCGCTGGAAAGGAGAATAAAGTATGCAGGCTTAAAAAATCTATTTATGGTCTCAAACAAGCCTCCCGTACATGGAACTTGCAATTCCATGGATTCCTTTTGGAACTTGGCTTTAAGCAGACGTTCTCTGATGCCGGAGTTTACATTTACGTGATGTCCTCATCATGGGGGGAGGATTCACCTCCATTGATCGTCATTCTATATGTTGATGACATCACTATTATGGGTGCTTCTTTAGAAGCCATCAAGCGTTTAAAAGAAGATCTACAGAAGCATTACGAAATGTCAGACCTTGGGGAAATAGAGTCCTATCTGGGGATTTGAATCACCTGCAACAGGTCACGTAACCGCATCGAGATTGACCAGTCTGGTTATGTACATGATGTACTAGAACACTTTGGCATGTCAGACGTGAACCCACATAATACCCCACTACCAGCTGGTGCAGACGTGCACCTGGTCAAATGATGAAGTGCAGCTGAAGAGGGTGGTTCACACAGAGGAAGAGCTCTGTAGGAGATGAGACATCTTGCTCACTCCCAAGGGTGTATTTATAGTCCCTATGGTCTACATATGTCCATAGCCCTTAAGGGGTGAGTACAGGCGTCCACTATATCGCATAATTACAATATTCTACATATGGACGAGTCTGAAGAGTTCACACACACCCTGAGCCCTCAGAAGGGGTACGCGTAAGTGTAGAACCGTACTAAAAGGTCCGTATGTGATTGTAACTAACTGATCGTAAAGACAGTAGGTAAAGTGTCAATCTGAAACAGTTCGATCATACAATAATCAGGTCAGATAACAAAAGAGAGTTCTTAGATCAGCCATAAGGGCGTAATCACATTGTTCTAGGGTATCGTACGTACATAGGTGTCCATGCAGTCCATGTGCTGACATGTGCTCACTAAGTCCGTAATTGTCCTGGAGCATTAAGTGCCCCTTGTAATGTCCGGGCCAGTTCTACCGAACCCCTGAGCATGAGACTGTCCAGTCCAGGCATAGCTGCGCAGACGTTCCATCTCAACATCAAAAATACTGAACAGGCCTCCCTTGCGGAGATTAAACACTACCAAAGCCTCATAGGCAGCCTGCTTTATGTACAAATTGGCACTTGTCTGGACATTTCTTTTGCTGTATCATGTTTGGCCCAGTATGCAGCAAACCCATCTAAACAACATCTATGCCTCGCCCAATATGTTCTATCCTACCTAGTGGGAACTAAGGACATGCGCTTGTGCTATGATGGGGCCAATGGTGATGGCCTTCATGGCTACTCTGACTCCTCTATGGGAGACAATACAGAGGATCATCATTCCACTTCCGGTTATGTATTCTTGCTTGCTAATGGCACAATTTCCTGGTCATCCCATAAACAAAAGACCATTGCCCAAAGCACATCTGAGGCAGAGTACATGGCCCTGGCTGATGCAGCCAACCAAGCTGTCTGGTACTGAGGTTTCTTGAAGGAACTTGGGTACACTGTCAAGGACCCTGTCCCTCTGCATGGTGACAACAAAGGCGCAGTTGACCTCACCTAAACCCAGTCACCGGCCGTCATCCAAGCACATTGACATTAAGCATCATGTCATTCGCGAGTACATAGAGGATGGTCAAATTTCTCTAATACGTACACCTATGGAAGAAATGGTTGCAGACGGCTTCACCAAGTCGCTCTCACGCACCCTCCTTCTGCACTTCAATCCTGACATGGGTCTTTGTGCTCCATAATTGTTGGATCATGGGGGGATGTTGAGACAGAACATCTGCAAGCTATGCCCGGACCGGACAGTCTCACGCTCAGGGGTTCGGTAGAACCAGGCCAGACATTACAAGGAGCACTTAATGCTCCAGGACAATTACGGACTTAGTGAGCACATGTCGGCACATGGACTGCATGGACACCTACGTACATATGATACCCTAGAACAATGTGATTATGCCCTTATGGCTGATCTAAGAACTCTCTTTTGTTATCTGACCCGATTATTGTATGATCGAACAGTTTCAGATTGACACTCTACCTACTGTCTTTATGATCAGTTAGTTACAATCACATACAGACCTTTTAGTATGGTTCTACACTTACGTGTACGCCTTCTGAGGGCTCAGGGTATGTGCGGACTTGTTGGACTCGTCCATATGTAGAATATTGTAATTATGCATATAGTGGATGCCTGTACTCACCCCTTAAGGGTTTATAGACATATGTAGACCATAGGGACTATAAATACACCCTTGGGAGTGAGCAAGACATCTCATCTCCTACAGAGTTCTCTCTCTGTGTGAACACCCTCTTCAGCTGCACTTCATCACTTGATAATGAGTCTTCCACTCTGACACTACACCTTAACTTACAGGGGTCAACTTTAAAGATGCATAATCCCATGCAGCCTGAAGATCTGCATGTCTTGAGAGCATCAATGTCCCTTTACTGTTGATACAACGATTGATGAGCTTGAGGAGCTTGTCTAGCTGGGCATTGCTAAGGCCGGAGTCAATGAGGATTTCCGAGATTAGGAAATCCTCGCAAGTCTTGAAGAATGGCCACCAGGGTTTTAAGTCGGGTTTGTCATGAGAAGAGGATTTACGAGTGCTGTACACTTTGGGGCAGTAGGCCTTGGAAGGCTTACCGCTCCTAGGATGGTACTTGATCTGAGTGTCGCCGTCTGCAGCCTGGACCTGCTCAGCCAGTGGTCCTGGAGGCGGAGAGTCACTGACAGGGAACAGCTCTAGGGAAAGTGGCATACATCCTATAAGTTAGGATAGTCACAGAATGTCTTACCAACTTACCGGCTATCTCAAGCACAGGCCAGAGATCTGGGGAACCAGGGGGACCAGAATCATTTGATGTCAATGGATCAGCAGCATTAGACCCACTGGGGCCTCAAGAGAGAATCAGAGGAGTATAATCAAAATACAAAATATGACACATACAGGCAAGTAGCCTCTCCACCTCATGTCTCACTTTGCACTCATACTTCACTAAGCCTTCCTCAGCCTCCTTCATGCGCTCACACTTCTTGACATGAGCAGCAATCGTTTGGGGATGAAAGGTACCACCGCAGACATGACAAGATTTCTTCCCATTATTAGAGGGATTACTGGGCATATTGAATACTGGGGAAAGACAACAATGGTCGCACATAATGAGACCAGAGTTTGCTGCATGAGAAATATACAAAGCAATCACTTGCTTATTAGATTACGAGATAGATTATGAGATTGCACAGGCAAAATCGCAGAGGAGATTACATCAATTATAATGTAGGTCTAAACATTATAATCATATTACTTGTATAGAGACGTCCTAATAATGATCGTTAATTTAATGACAAGCGTGGGATAGACTCATAATCGGTTATCATGAGCAGCCAAAATTAGTTTTGCATTATAAATACATTTATAATTGTATTGCATCCGTATTACAAAGCAAGTCCATTATAATGGCCGGCCCGATTTTCCGACATTGCCCCACCTGTCCACTTGTCCAGGTACACAACCTCCGAGTCCACCATGTCCGGCAACTCCAGGGAGCCAGAGATCGTCGAAAGCGAGGAAGGCCTGATATTTGGCTTGTTTGCCGCAGCTGAAAAGCCGGAAGTAGAACATCCATTTTACTTTGAGGATTCCCAAGTTGTCCTACAGGCAAATGATAATATCTCCGGTTTTCCTTCTACCCTTCTAACGCCCTCCTCAAACACAGGTAGAGGAACGGAATTACAAAATCCATCGTTACTTCTTAACTCGGGAGTCCGTTTTCTTCAACGATTTATTCTCCCTCCCACAACCAGGGGACTCCACAACTGTGGAGGGTTCAGATGGCAACCCTATCAGGATCCCTGAGACGCCTACCTTGGAGTTTGAGAATCTGCTCCGATTCTTTTACTTTGGGTATGAATCATGTTGTTGGAAACGTGACATGGATTGATCGTGAACATTAGAATGCATGATGACTACACCCCATCCCTTACTGATTGGATGGCCATGTTGTCCATCTCTACTCGCTTGATCTTTGAAAGAGTTCGCGAAAGAGCCATCAAAGAAATTACAGCACGTTTGGATGAGGTCGAGCCATTTGAGCTAATCCAGCTGGCAATCAAGTACGATGTGGAGCAGTGGCTCAAACCTGCATATCGCAGAATCGTGACAAGAAGCAGCCTTATAACCCATGCAGAAGCCCTCAAGGTCCCCTTCCACATGGCTGTCATGCTCATGCGTTCACGGGAGCAATATTTCACAACGGTTGCTGGTGCAGCTTACGGAACCCCATTCTCCAGAACCACTTCCAAGTCCAATCACCATATCTGGGGGCCCGTGGATTCAATCATCGACTCAGAGATCAAACTTATGGAGTTAGATTCCAAGGTGCCTTCAAAACGGGCACGAGTGCGGACCAGGCATCTTGCCGCTTCGGCGACTTCTGCCGCAGCAGGCCCCGATATATATGACTAATGTAATGTTTCGAGGGAGTCACTTGCTTTCGTGTTAGCCAAGACATGTACAATATCTACTGGATGAAAACGCTCGAGTTGTTTGAATAGGATTCAGCACGTCCGTGATATACGTGATGCCCTCCAGCCTCCAGCCCTTCAAGTCGGGTCCCAGTTGAAGTACTGGCACTGGTTCTAATAATATTGATGAGCACAAATCCCTATCGATGGGCAGCATTCCTATGCAAATGGCCATCCATGTCCTGAGGGATACTATGATCTGGGAGCGGTTCGGCACAATTGACGTGCAAGTACTGCACTGGCATGACGCAGAGGACTCGGAAAGGCAACAGGGCTGGGAGCTTTGCATACAACTAGTGGTTACCCATTGTGAAGGTGTGATGCAACCCTATCCAGTGGACGTCAGAGAACATGAGGCAGCAATATTCAGCCTCGTCTTGACTACTTATGGTAAGCTTACTCCCAACCACAACGTACTGCATCCTCCCTTCCCTGGCCAACAAAGATACTGCGGCATAATGATGGCGACCGCTCTGCCCAAAGATTCGACCACGGTGAGTAAGGACTATGATTCTCCCACGTGATGTGGGGCCGAAATTCGCCCTCACTCAGCCCGACAACGACAACGCAAGGATTGGCAAGGGTGAGGCCTCTGCCTCAGCACAAGCCACGGGCAGACATGAAGAATTTTACTTTACAGACGAAATGACGGTGTTCCAGGTCCGTGGCCATCACAATAATACTCGCCGCCAGGTTCCATCCATCGCTCACCGTGCATCTCTCTTTGGGTCGTGTGAGTAGGTCGAGAACCGTCTTTTCCGTGTCCACCGGCACTTCTTGGCCGAGAACTCTCTGGTCTTCAGCTCCATGTTCTCGCTCCCGCTCGTACATGTGGACGGCACGCCGGCCGAGGGCACCTGCGACGCGAACCCGATCCACCTCTCCGGCGTGACGGAGCTCGAGTTCGAGACGCTCCTCCGATATTTTTACAAGAGGTGAGCAAAAAAAGGGCTACTCCCTATTCTGAACCCGCGCGACACACACGGGTACTGATGGCTACGCGTGTTTGTTTTTTCCTCCCCACGTTTTTTTTAGCATGCATGACGGCTTTTCACTTCCGCAGGCGAGCTGGATCGCGCTGCTGTCGATCGCGCACCGCTACGAGTTCCTGAACGTGCGCGAGCGTGCGATCCGCGAGATCTATGACCCTTTACAAGGTCAACGCACGCAGCCGCAGCCGCAGCAACAGCTGCTGCAATCGCAGCAGCCGCAG
Source organism: Russula compacta (assembly GCA_022376555.1). Classification (NCBI taxonomy): domain Eukaryota; kingdom Fungi; phylum Basidiomycota; class Agaricomycetes; order Russulales; family Russulaceae; genus Russula; species Russula compacta. The sequence goes on from WTXH01000038.1 coordinate 160,829, forward strand.
GGAGAGGAGTACCTGATGCTCATCTCGGTGGCGGAGAAGTACGACGTGCCGTCTCGGTATATCGTCCCGTTACTCGTCACGCTCGTCACGCGGGCGCAGTCGCTGACGGAGGACGAGGTCGCGAGCTTGTCGTCGCTCACCGTTTCTCGCCTCGCGCACGCGCGCGAAGACTTTGTCCGCAGGACCGCGAGCTCGCCGCCTCCACTGGGCGTGGGCTTGGTGAACGGGGAGTCCAAGTGGAGAAACGACATCGCGAGCAGTATCGTGTGCAAGATCTGGGCGGTCCAAAGAGGACGGTCGTGGTTCACCGCCCTTCAGGTTAACAATCCGTTCCTTCCGTGAAGTGAATTACCTACCTGGCTTGGGGATAAGACGGCGTGCAAAGTCACCAAGTACGACTCGGTAGAGATTCGGATTCGAGTTGTTCCAGGCTGATTAGCCGTGTGACATCTTGGACATCCGTCATGTGTCAGCCCATCTCTTGTTACCGTAGGACGATATGAAATGAAATGTTGCCTCGTTCATCGCCTGACCACGCAAACGCATCTTTAATAACCGCTTTTTATATTACCGCCAAGCAATTGACATATTACATTCATGGGACAGAGCGGACAACGGACGGTATAAAAGCAAGGCAGCTTCGAAAAGGAAAGCGAATCGAAGCAAGTATGTGCTCCTCACTCACATCGACCGCATACATATGGTACATATACAAGGTTTGTTCCCAACAAAAACTGCTGCGCACGCCGCACTGACTGGCCTGGGTACAAACTGGTTATTGATTAGGTTTATTGCGAGTACATTTGAGTGGAGAATGGGGATAGAGTTTTGATTCTTGATGGAGTGCTTGCGAATAAGTTACTATAAGGCGGGCGCAACAGTCAGATCATCATTCATCCATCACGCGCGTGACTGTTGGGTGGGAGCAGAGCAGATTGGGGTCTCTAACTTACAAAAGTGTTGGATGTGAGGACATCGTTCTTGGGGGGAGAGCAAGAAACAGCGACGGAGGAGCGAGCGATAGCTGCGAGGTCAATATCTTGAAATGGCGTCATCATCACACACTTTGTCTTCCACCACAGGGGAAACGCACCACCATTGAGAGCATTCTTGCGAATCTTGATGGCATTCTCACGGTCCTCGTCGGTGACGCTGCTCGTGCGGCGCACAGCGACAGCCTTCTGTGGTTGGGGATTGGGGGCTGTGGGGGGGGAAAAAAAGGGAAGGGGGGTTTCCCGTGTTAAACCAGGGAGCATGACGGAGCGTGAATGAACGGGCGCTTACCTCCGGGTTCCTGAGCTTGGTCCTCCTCAGCCCCGTCGGCAATGGCTGCATTCTCGTAGTCAAATTCAGAGTCGATGGAGCCCCAGTTGTAAGCACCAGCGCCGCCCTTGGGAACAGAACTGTCCATGCCATTGCGGGCCTCGGAGCGGTCCTTGAGGAGTGCACGAAGAGAGTGGGAGCGTTCGGTGCGGGTCATGATGGAGTTGTGTAGATATGGGGGGTTGAGGAGATGGGGTAGGCAAGGTTGTGTTGCTGGGTAATGAAAGGAAGGAGCTCTGTACTTATATAGTTCGCAGGTCCCCGCCACCTCGCCACTCTCGCCAAGGGGACGTGATACCCGTGGCTCGCGTGACCTCTTTACACTTAATCGGTTTCCCTTTCTGGACCGTCCCATTGTGCAACTGCGACGCAACCTTCGCGCGGAACAGGGGAATCCTGTCCGGAAGGTGGGCCCTTGCCAGGCTACTGCGGCACAGTGATACGCCGCCGACATCGAGTCCTATTGTTCAGAAACAGCAAACAGCACCAGGACTGGAACCGAAATTGCGGGGAAACGTGGGAAAAGATGACGTTTATTCAATTGGCGATAACGTAAATTGAGGAGAATCTTCGAGAGCATGTATTACATAATCTAAGCGATATTAAAGCCGACAAATGTTTTGTGTTTATTGGTGAAAATGAGCGAATCATCCACCGCAACATCCGACTCGCAGCGACCAATCACTTACTTTGACATCTCAATCGCCGGTCAACCAGCCGGTAGAATCGTCTTTCAGCTCTACAACGACCTTGTCCCAAAAACAGCTGACAATTTCCGTCCGTCTTGTTTCCCCTTTCACCTCACCCGCGTATCCCGACTTTCCCTCATCCCATCTCTTTACAGGAGCACTCTGCACAGGCGAAAAGGGCGTTGGAAAGTCCGGAAAACCACTATGGTACAAAGACAGTAGCTTTCATCGCGTTATCAAAAAGTTGCGCCCGTCTTTGCTGTATCAATTTGATCTAGACTCTAACCGCAGTACGTGTTCGTGCCTGCATCGCCAGATTCATGATCCAGGGTGGTGATTTCACTGCTGGCGATGGTTAGTCTATGTCTTACGGTCATGCACGGGGTGCCCACCTGATCTCCTGCGCGTACTCTAGGAACCGGAGGCGAATCCATCTATGGCGAGAAGTTCGAAGACGAAGCTTTCCCACTCAAGCACACGCGACCTTTCTTCCTCTCTATGGTGCGCGCCCGCAGCACATATGATTTCCCTCCCATCCTCTCGCCTTCTTATCGGACTGCGCCCAGGCTAATGCTGGCCCTAACACCAACGGCTCGCAATTCTTCATCACATGTACCGCCACGCATCATCTCGATGGAAAGCACGTCATCTTTGGTGAGGTCATTCGCGGTAAATCCATCGGTACGTGGTTTCTTCTTCCTTTCTCTCCCCAATACTCCCCCTCCCTCCCTTCCCTCCACCTCTACACCTAGATAACCTATAACCCTCACAGTTCGCCGAATCGAGAACTATTCAACAACCTCCGGCGATGTACCTACCGATCCCATCAAGATTACTCACTCAGGCGAGCTCTTGCCCTCCGACCCGTCCCTTTCAGAGCCTGTAGTCGCGTCCAACGGTGATCCGTACGAAGATTACCCTGAGGATGATTCGCGCAACACGGAAGACCCAGCCGTGGCGCTGGAGGCTGCACGCGTCCTTCGCGAGCTTGGCACTGCTCGTTGGAAGGAAGGCGCCGCTGCCGATGCGCTTGCCAAGTGGCAGAAGGCACTGCGCTACCTCGACGCGCACCCCGGCCTACCTGACGACACGCCGTCAGAGCTCGCAGACGAGTTCAACGTCCTCCGCACACCATTGCTGCTCAATTCAGCTCTCGCAGCGTTCAAGGCACCTGGCGGCGTCCAGGGCGCACGCATCGCACTCAGCGCGACAACCACCGCGCTGGGACTGCCAAAGCTCGGCGATTCCGATCGTGGTACGTTGTCTGTTACAATCTCTCTCTCTCTCTTGCGGTGCACATGGGAGATGCTTACCATGGCTGGCGTGCTACATGTGCAGCAAAAGCACTGTATCGACAAGGTCTCGCCCAGGTCACGCTCAAAGAAGACGAAGAGGCCGAGAAGGTTTTCCTAGAGGCACTCACACTAGCGAAGGATGACAATGCGATCGCTGCCGAGCTTGAGCGTCTCCGACAGCGCAAAAAGGCACAGCGGGACAAGGAGAAGGCGGCCTACAAGAAGATTTTCAACTAGACGATTTCGATTTGGCAGGACAGCGGTCGATGTATCGGAATTGGACGCAGTTTTTGCGCGGAGTCAACTTAATTTGTGCTTCTAACTGTCAATGTTTCCTCGGGGATATATATAACACTGGACAGGAGGAGGGGGTTATAGCCTTTACACTTCACGATTCGTTCCCCATGAAGAATAACAAGAACCTCTGCTTTCCCAGTATGGAGATTGGGGGGCTAGCGTCGATGTCATCTCGAAGCAAAACCGGTGCAAAAATGGATGCTATTGTTTATAATCAGACGTAATCCTTTCTCTAAGCCCTCCAAAGGAGAGGAACATGATATACGTACCAAGTATCTCTGCGCGAGAAGGGGTATTCGGGAGTCGGGCGTCTTCCAATGATGCTGAAAGGCGCTTCTCCTGGCGCTCATCTGGAGCCTCGGCCTGAGTTTGGTCCTTCAACCCAAGGAGGTGCAACAATGCTGTCACGGAAATCCAGACCTATTGGCAAGAGCAAAGGTTAACGTCATCATCGTCTCATCGCTCTGGAACCGAAAATGAGGGGGCAAGACTCACGTTGGCCGACGCTGGAGGAAATACCGAAAGCATCTATAAACGGCAGAAAGAGCGAGCCCGTGCATTAGCCGTGCAACGAACGTGTAAAGGAGGTAGTAATAATAATAATGGGGCGCGTCATCATCACCCTATCGTGCAAAAATGAATACACGTACCTCTAAAGCTTCGTCCCTGCTCGTGATCTCAGCACACCGTTGGTGCAGCGGGAACGGCACGAGGGATTCGGGGAGCGAGCGGAGGAAGGAGAGGAGGACCGCCGCCACGGTGCGCGCATAGTTGGCGTCGACCGTCTGCGGTGCCGTTGGCGCAGGGCAAGGAGGGAGCTCGGCATCTGTGTCCAAACTCTGGTGAACGAACAGAACGATCAATCAGTTTCCCCCCCCTTCTCATATGTGTCGGGGGAGTGGGCCATAGCTGACCTCGCGTATCTGCGTTGCTAAGTTTTCGTCTCCTGGTTCGATGAATAGATCGTGCTGAAAAGGGATCACGTCAGTGCCGACTACTATCACCATCGCCGCCGCCGCTATCATGATCATGTAATGAAGGGATGAAGGACATACGACAGCCTCGACATCGTAGGCCGTTAGCCAACTTATCAGCTTCATGAATTCCCGCGACGAATGGCCCGTTTGTGTCTCTGGGAGGAGGTCTTCCGTTCTTCTCAGCTCGCGTATGGGGCCCCGCAGACGGGCCAGGGCAGACAGAGGGGTTCCGAAGCACGAGGGTTCTGCGGATCGTCATTTTGAATTTTCTGTCAGATCCAACTCAAAGCAAGACCAGAGCGGAAGCTGTACCGTACTCTCCGCTGACGGAAAGGAAAAGGTCTTGGCCAAATAACGTGTGTACGATGAGCAAAGTGGACAGGTCATGTATCCTCAGGTTCAGAGGGCCGCGGTGCTGCGGGAGACGAATATAGTGAGTTGGAGCGTCTTTTCCTCCCCCGGAAGAAGAAATCCCTGCAAGCCCATAAGATGGTGTGCAGTGGCACCGAACGTGTTGCACCTACAGCCATGGGTTCGATCTTGAGCCAACGTGGATCTACGATGAGCAGTGAAGTGCTTTCATGCCCCCAGACGCGTAAAGGGTCGTGACATACGAATTGGGGAGCTTAGATCACGAGGGAAGAAACGGAATGCGGCGGGAATCTAGACTGCGTCGAGCCAGGCAGTAAAAGATTTGCGAGATCCTGTACCTTTCCTGCATTCTGTATGGTCAGATTCTGCGAGACGTGGGTCGAGTACCTTTACGTCGCTGTAGATGAGTTTCTACATCCTCGAAGACCTGCAGTAATCGTACGTACGATACTTTGCCAAAGTCTAGTACTGACTTGTCCAGTTTCAAAAGCGGAATACCTAATGGATTCTCCGGGTCAAAAGTTGCGATAGACTTGAGCAGGTCGTTCGTAGCGAGGTCCAGAGCCATCGAGTCAATACACGGAATCTACGAAAGGTGTGAAAGGCTTCGGAAGTTGGGTAGTTACCTGACTCACATCAACCAAGAATTCAGCAGAGACAGGCCTGTGGTCACTCATGGTGATGGATAGATGGGAGTCGTAAGAGCTCTGGTTGACTGGGACAAAGGGAGAAAATTGGTGTAGGATACGATCCGTCCAGGCTGGTTTGCGTCTGTGCGACAAATATGTATCACGAAACACTGTGAAGGAGGGGAAAAGGTACTTGGTGTCGTAGCCAGCTGCGTCGGTGTGCAGGGTTGGCGCGAATCGATACGTCCTGTTGAACGAGAGTCAGCAAGAGCCACCTTGCTAAACAAATACGCCTGACGGAAGGAAAGTTATGGGATGTTCGTTAAATCCCGCGAATGACTGAGAGCGACGAATAGAAGCCTTCAGCTGCAGCGTTCATCTAAGAACAGGCATCCACTGCGGCGATGAGCAAGCGCACCTCGTCGAATTGGAGTAGAGTGCGGATTGCTCTGGAAGTAGGCACTGAACACACTAGACTTCGAACATCTGCGTCAGGTAGATTGAGTCTATAATTTAGATCTTTCACGGGCGATAGGTTAGCACAGAATGATCAGGGAGACATTCCAACTACATCATACCTCCCTGTCGTATGAACATAAGGCACGCGACAACAACCCTGATTATTGGGATGACTTACCAACCAAAATAATACGTCAGAAGCATATATACTTAGTGTTTGTGGCTCTGCTCCTCTGTGCTCCGTGTGCGGGGCCTTGATGTATTCTGGGGAAGGCCCAAATTCCATTCGCCGTGCGATGTCGTGGAAATCCGCATTCCGCCGCTCTATATGGTCATCGAAGGCGGCCAAGTGAGAATTAACAAAGGTAAATGTCATTGGTACCGGGGACGGTGCGAAGGAAGTAGGGTTTGGTCGGTAACCAAATCGAACAGCCACCGCTCCCTTGTTCCCCTGTAAGAATGAGACGGATGGTTGACATATAGAGCAATTTATGTTTTGTAGCCTACCATAATTCCCTAGGAGGTGGTTAAAAACATACATGGCCGGAGAAGAGTCACACTCACCATGACGCCTACTGCCACGGAGCTCTCCATGACCCCAGTGAAACAACCTCGCAGATCTCTTTTCACGAAAACGATCAGAAGGATACCTACGAGTTGCTTAGATATGAACTAGGCCGCCAGCAGTCAGCTGCGAGTTCCCAGCCATGACCACCGTGGCTTCACCTTCTCGTATCGCTCAGCCCTTTCTCCCAAAGCAGCCAAGATGGCAGTGGTCCAGGCATCTTCCTTTGCGGACCCCGCGAAATACAAAAGCGCTTCAGTTGAAAGGTCAACCTCCTGGAATGCCATGACGAGCACGTCTGCCTCTAAAGTCGAAGTTTGTCCTTCAGCTCCTGTAAAGGCGGGAGAATGGGAAACTATGCGGAATATATGCAAAGGGCTTGCTTCACCTGTGCCGTAATGTGGGGTACCTTTGTCGCCCAGCGAGGGGGTTGGCAATTTCCTGCGGGGAGGTATGGGGTACTTCCGTTCATTGCTATGCGCACCCAAGAACGGCGGTCCCCCTCCCAACCACGTTGATAGATCCTGAGAGGGAGATTTGCCATTGACATTGAATGTGCCTACACGAATTCTGTGACCCGCCATCAACATTGCGCATTTCATCTGAGAGCATTGACGTACACAAGTTGCTCTTTCTCTGAGACTTTTTCTTCAGTTGCAAGCGACAGGCTTCGAGACCATAACCAGTCATCACGTATTACGACGTAATCCGCGTCGTCGTTCACCGTCATGCCAGCGCAACCCAGAGATAGATTAGAGTGTACAGGTTGGCACACATACCGTAAATTACGAGGCTTAACTGCGAACCACCCAGTTGATATAGAAGAGTCCACGGTCCATGGTAAGAATGACATACCAGATAGCCACGAAGATGGATGGAGAGTGTATGGCTCCAGCCACCGGTAAGACTCCACACCGTTTGAATTTATGGCTAATCAATGAGGAAGCTGAGTCAAAGGGAGTATGATGAAAGCCATCATCCTCATACATGCCGAGTCACGCAGCCTCCGGCATGCTGATGCAACCGAAGACAGGCGTTCCATATCATCTGTGACTATCGCATGACTTCTCTTGCCTGCGGATAGTCGAACACAAAATCTGGCATCTGTATATGCCATCAACTTCTGGTACTGCCCTGCCAAGAGTCACCAACCAGAGGGCGATGAGGGAGGCTTCTCATCTGGGGGACCATCCAGCATGTGGGCAGGCGGCGAGCTAGCGAGTTGAGATATCTCGAGAGAAAAATCCTCATAAATTGCAAATGTATGTTGGAGTATAAGTGGAGAACCGTGAAGGGCCTCAGAATGTGTCTTGTCTTCTGTGTAGAGGAAACACTTTGGAGGGTGGTTAGCGCAGAATGATAGGGCGAATGTATTGATTATCGACCTCCCAGACTCCTCCGTCGCTTGATTCACGTGCACGACGATGGCGAGTATGACATGCGATTCCTCGGAGGAGGATTCCAGACTTGTGTCGGAGTCACTTTCCCGACCATGATGGCGCAAATAGGACCCCTCAAGTGTGAGTAGGAGATGTTCAGATGGTCGCAATAACGACTGCACATTGCGCTCCCAGTGCGCCATTGAATCTAAAGGTAGCAATCCAGTCCACCGCCTCAGGCGCATAAGGGATAAGTCGCGCACTTATCTGCCTTCAATATCGCGCGTTCCGATGTGGTAAGAAGGAGGCGTTACGTGTTTTCACGGTCGTCAAATTGCCAATGCAAGTCTGGGTAACACGTATGCACCGCGTTTATGACGCACGCAGACGGTCCCCACACCCACGCCACCACGAACTCGGGAGGCCCGTGCCGCCGTGAGACGCCCCGAAAACGAAAACCAGCCTTTGACACACTCACACCACGACACTGCCCACTCAACTACCGAGCGCTAAAGCTCTCATCAGTGTGTTGGCTCTCGCTCGGAAGGTCAAGTTAGGGCTTGGAGTCCGTGAGCGCCTTCAGTTCACGGGCCACGGCCCTACAACGTGGGCTTTGAGGGACAGGGGCGATGTACATGATGTAGGGATTCGATAGCCTACCCGGAGACCCTGCTCTCTCAATGTATCACATCCTCGCCTTATGCTTCTGCAGTGCGTCGCCTTCGCCCTCACTCAGACATGAGGCTTCGCTCACCTTCACTGTCAACAACTCGGTACTTTTTTTTTTCAACGATGTCTACAATGACGTCTGCGTGATAACATTGGTCGCAGATATGGTATCAACTCATGCAGCCCAGCGAAACCCACATAGCCGCGCCGACCCAGAGGAATTCGCAATGACGAATGCATAGCAATGTTTGAATTGTGGCAACTTCTAGCGTCACCCGGATTTGAGCCATCATAGTCACAGTACCACGACCGACTTCCGCCTCGAGGGTACTTATTACGGGGTGCACAATGGAAAGGTGGGAGTAGCATCTGAGTTGCGTCAGGTGCTGAACTCACCTCTCTGGTTTAGTTCCCGTTGCTAAGAACCAACTAAATATGTTGTATTAAAGGCCGAACGAAGCAATGTATTCTGGTGCGGAAACGGAAATGACCCGTTGCCAATGTACTCATATTCTCTGATAAATTTAGCAAGGGTGTTTGGTATGGCACCTCCCAAAGTGGGCCATACAGTGTCGACTCTTCGAGGCATGATATGGCAGCTTCGATCACGGCACTACAAGATCGACCACAGGACGGCCTCACTCCCGGCATAGACCTTATCAACTGTCACCTGTGCATACCTCGCGCACATTGACGAAGTTAACTGGAATGATTCTATGCTCCGAGTACTCGTGGAGATGAACTCTTGTATACTGACCCAATCCACCGCATTCGACATAGAGCAAAGAGAGAAGGGCGTTCGTTATGTCTTGCTCGGTCGCTTCTGCCCGCCGGAGTATATTCATACTCAATAGACATGAACACGCAATGCCTGACGTTCAGCTCTTAGGATGATGCCGAAGTGTTTCTGAGATTGTCCAGGGCCAAACAAATTTGCTAGACATGTTGAGAAAGAATATCTAGTGAGGGATTCCTAATCCCTCACTCATCTGGCGAGGTCTTCGTGTTTCCGTGCCTCCAGCGACTCGTTTAAATCCCCGTTACGGAGCTCTCTGGCTTGCCTTATGCTGATGCCCCTTCCCTTACAGGGGATCTACAGCACATCAACTGGCATAAGACGTTCTATCACTGACGCCGTGCTTGTTCCCAGCCCCATCGCTGGTCATGATGCGCTTGATGATGTGAATAAGAGACAACCTGCTGCGGTTCCACGATTTGTAGAGTCACTTCAAGTCGATCCGCTATGCTTTGGCATGCCACGATAGCCTGTCCCTTTGAAGTTATCAATGATCTTGGCGCTATTGCTGTTGATTCTGTAGACTTGGCAAAAATTGTGTGGTCAGTATAAGACTTTGTTTTCTAGATAGTTCTAGTTCTTAGGCTTCCTGAAAAAAAAAGCCGGGTGGAATTAGACCACTCGACGATGTTATCGGATTCAACCAGGCGAACGCTGACCTTGGGCTTATCGAGCCTCGTGGTACTTCCCAGTTCAGGTAAGTGTCACCCCACCCTCGACGCCGCCGCCGCGTAATGTCAATGAAGTACCCCAGATTTCTTATGGCGCGTACCAAGACTTTTATCACGAACCCATCGCGTGCACCAACGGCATTAATTCTTCCTGAAAAAAATTGGGTGCCGTTGTTCTCATTCCTGACGGCAACCCGGTTGGATGATCCACCATCCGTGTACAACAGACACTTTCTGGATGCTCATCAGGCCTCTTGGTACCAGTTCTCATAGTAGGGTGTCCTTTACATGCACGCTTTCGTCACAATTCCATTCATCACCAAATTTAAGTCATTCATGGTTCGCTCGGTTCTCTGCCCACGATCTTCGAATGATTAAGTCAAAGGCCAGCAATTGATAATGCTCACACTCCTGGGCCCTGCATTCTCCGGGGTATGTTTCTGGAGTATGTTATGCGTACGAGTGAGCACACACGTGCGCCTGTCACGGCGTATATTTGATGCCGCAGCCGTCGCACAAAAATACAAGGTATATACTTGGCTGAAACTATAATGTGTCAGAACTGTGAAACTGCTCCTGTCTGGTGCGCAATCTCTAAGCGTCGAACTATTGTGTCGTTAAAACAGTCATACATAGAGAAGGGTTATAAACGGGTGAAGCAAGAAAAGTCGTCTAATCGCGTCACAACATAGGAAATAGATTCCGCTTCTCCCCAGATGCCATACTATGGATGAACGTGTCGGCGGCGGCGGCGACGCCGCGAGACAGATGCAGATACGTCATCGCTGTCGCTGCTTGTGCGGTGGTAAGAGAAGATGGATGACAGAATTCCTGGGTCGGTCCGCGGAGGCGATACTTGAGGAATGCCGTCAATATGCTGAGCGTCACGGTCACGGTGGTGGACTCTCAAGACGGCTGCATGGACGATGGTCATGGAGAGGAGGAATACCAAGAAAGCGAGTAATGACGTGCGCATGCTCGTGGGTGGTGGATCGTTACAACGTACTGATTGGACTACTGATTGTAAGTGGAACGACAGGGCTCGTGAGATCGCGTGAGACGCAAGAGTTTGGCTTACATGATCTTATTAATCGTAAATGAGAGGAGCCCGTTGTCCGATGGATGGCACTGAGGGTCACAGACAGGGAAACTCCTCAGATGGACTCGAGAAGGCAGGGGGTGGCCAAATGGTGTGGGCCATGGGTGAATGACTTTAAGTACATCTAAGCAGCCTCACAGGAGAATAGCGCAGCAAATTTTTGGGGTCTGTCTGCGGGGAAGGTTCACCATAAATTTGGCGAAGGCCGTCAAAATGGATGTTGATGCGATTCCCAGAGTGGGAATAAGGTTACAGTTGAACTCGGCGATACCCGTCCACTGTAACGGCCGTAAGCGTTGAGCGTTGAGCTTGAGCCCGAGCATACCACCATCACACATTATGACGAAACACAGCAAGAATAATACAGCATCCTCAATATTCTCATACGCAGAGCGCAAGAAACTTGACTATGGCACTAAAGGAGTGCGTCCATTCGCCGCCTTGATTTCTCTACCCCGCAATAATCACCGTCTCTGCAGCAACGGCTTGGCAATGAGTCCATGCGAAAATTTAATGCGTGTGCCTTGTGCTTGCAGCGAGCACGCGACCCATTAGCTTGCCAAGAGGGGCACTTGTTTTGCAAGGAGTGCGCATACACGGACCTTCGTGAGTTTCCGGGACTGTCATACTACCACCATCGTGTTGTCAAACTCGTTCAGTGACCCAAAAAAAGGACATAAAGCGGCAGAAAGAGCGATTACAAGCGCTTAAGAAGGAGGCTGAACTGGAAAAGGCGAGGGCGAAAGAAGCTGCAAGAGGGCGTGTGCTGGCAGATTTCGAGAAAGGGCAGCTTGGGCTTGCTGCCGTCGCGACGGTCACAACATCTGGTGCTGAGGTAACAGGTAACCATCGTCTTGTGTTTTTGCGATCGTCTGATACATAACCTGCTTTCGTCAGGGCGTGGGACCAAGCGTAAATTTGCATTCGACTCCACAGCTGCGGAAAACCTCGCGCAGGAAGCTGAAGAAGTGGCGCTACGTCAGATTGAGCGTGAGCAGGCTGCTGCGTTGCGCAGCAAGTTGCCAGACTTCTGGTTGCCCTCGTTGACACCGACATACACTTCAAGTGGGCCACCATCTTCACTCGCCGATGTCAAATTGCAAACAACTTGTCGTGGTGGCAATCCGCCACATCCCATTGCGTAAGTTTGAGGACTCTCGACTAACTATTTGTACTCACTGATGTCTGCAGGCTGAAGAACCTCATTCCTGTCAACTTCACTTGGCTACCCCAGTCTTCCCGGTCCAAAACCACGGATTCAACACCAACAGATGATGATGCCTCGAAACCCAAAGACGAGGAGCGAGACGCCATATGCCCTTCATGTAAAAAGTCGCTTTCAAACAGCGTGCGTATATATGGTACGTCCCTTCGTTTATACACGCGGCCCTTTTTCAGTGTCTCGGTACATGTCAGTCATGAAAGCATGTTCACATGTGACGTGTAAAACATGTGCCGACACACTTGTGCGACCAGCGAATCAATGCATCGTGTGCGACAAACTGCTAGTAGAGGGTGATATTCTCGAGCTCAAGCGGGAAGGTGGGCCTCATCTACGAATTTACGACCATCTTGTATCTCAGAGAATTTCTCCTAGGCACCGGCTATGCAGGTGGAGGCATGGCTGAGACTAGGAAACAAGGCGTCGCGTTTCAGGGATAGATGATCTCGCCTCATTGCAATCACTCATTTCCATATTATATGGCAAGTGTTTACCATCATGTTATCATAACCTTCATTGTTCTATGTGTATTAACACAACTCCCTGACCCATCACCCTCCCCCTTTTTTTTAAAAAAAAACCCCCATCTTCCAGCGCCCAGAAGGCGTCATCGTGGGCCAAATTGGGTGCCATATATCGCCAAGGTAAGGGCCTTTCTGAACATTGTTGTATTTCGTACGCACGCCCGCAGGTGCCCTTCTCGAGCCATCCCCCTCCCCCGGACTTACCTAGCTCTGAGATCCTGATACAAGTCGGAGAATGCAACCATTTTTAGAAATCGGCTGGTCCATGAGGTGTGATTGATGTATGATCGCTTAAACTTGCCACTCGGAATCAACCCGAATTGCCTGCTTCGACACCGTTGGGCTATGACTTGGGTCAGAGTTTTGGGGTTCTTGAACGGTGTTTCAGCCGCATGCACTCACTCTCGCTTGCAATCGAGGAGTCATCACACATGTGTTGTGATATCGTCAGGAGTGGCTGAAAGCTGAACGTTCCCACGGCAACTCCACGCCCCAAAAATGCGTGCCGTTGAAGACGTCACCGGCCTTGCTGTAATATTAATATTTCGCTCGCCTTGCTGCCCGAAGCTCATCTGTTGTATATATCACTTAATAGCGTTGTTGAAGCGGGAATGAGTGCGCGCAAGGAATGAACGGATCGAATGTCGTTATTTGATAAGATAATGAGTGATCATGACGCGTGTTCCAAGGGCTGCTAGTAGTGGGTGCTTCTTGCTTCCTGCTTTACCTCACCCACAACATTCAATTCCCAACCTCAAATTTCAGATGGAACTTTCCTCAAGCTCAGGCGGCTTCAGCGTCCGTACCGTTCGCGATTCTCACCTACCTCCCATCGACACATCTACCGGCGTCTCTCAGTCTTCATCTCCTCGTTCTAGCGCGCTACCTAGCCCGCCAGATAGCCCGGACTCAATCTCTTCCTCTCCTTCCCTCTCTTCCTCGTTCTTCTTTTCTTCCGCGGCTGCGAGCCCGCCGCATATTCACGCTCACATAGAGCAGGATCGCGAGCCGGCTCAGGGGCTCATCATCCCGTCACTTACTCTACCCGCCGCGCTTCGCCAGCCGACGCCTTACGGCAAGACCATTGGCGATGTTCGCCTACTCGTGTTTGGAGGCATCAACATAAGTACTTCTGCTGCGGGTATCCTTCTTGACGACAACGAGGACGTAGTGGATGTAGCATCTCCAGAGGCCACTCCTGACGGGCACGTTGTCCGGGCTTCCACAGACTGGGCAGAACACAGAGATGCACATGGGTTAGAAAAATTTGAACCGACCCACAACGTTGAGATTCTTGACGTCTCGAAGCATGCTTCAGCCGGCGAAGTGCGTCTTACCGTGCTTGCTTGACAGCCATACAGCTAACCGCTCTCTGCCCGAATAGCCTGATAACGTCATCGCGCGTATCTTGGCCATCATTCATGAACCTTTTCGAGGCTTGCTGGACGTCATAGATCCTGCATGTCCACCGTCCGCGCTGTTGTCTAACCTCGTCTCATCATCATCATCCGCTCTTTATACTGCTCTCATTATTCCCCCCCAATGTATGTACTTTGTACTAAATACATTGACAAAATCTGACTCTTTTCAGCCCTCTCATCCAGTTGTCGTGCTATCATTGACGGGCTAGGTCCTCACATACCTGTCGTCGTACTTCCCTCCGCGGGACTTCCTCGTGCACGGTTACCGGTCTCCTCATTTCGACCTTCATCCGTTCATGCACTGCGTGCTGGAATTTTCCGCTCCCCCGAGACTCTCAATCTGCTTCGTAGCGAAGCTGCCGAGCGTTTCCTCCGCTGGCGTGAGATTGAACGTGCGGCATGTACCGTACACGAGTCACGGACAGACGCACGGTCCAAGCAAGGCGTAGCGTGGGACAAAGCTGCGTGGGAGACAGAATGGGATGCGACCCTGTCGCGCGATGTTGCACGGCGGCTGCGCGAGAACACCGTCACATCTGGTGGTCCAAGCCAAGTTGAGGCAACAAGCGCGCCTTGCACGCCAGCGGTCCTCGATCCGTTCCACGTTCCTTCTCTCGTGATGTTTTCGCTCTCGCTGTTCACTCCGTTGAAAGACAGCATCGCCCAGATGAGCTTATCCGGCCGGCGTCTGGGCATTGTGATAGCAGGCACACTCTGTGCGGGGGTGGGGATTGGACTCATGCTGCGCGGCGGGAGCTGATGCTCCCCTTGATCTTGGTTAGGGACTTGTATTGCTTTCAGAGGTGAGAGGGAAATTTCTATATAAAGTACGAGCACCGTGGACCTGTACGCGAACTGGCGTCGCTGTTGTTTTCGTAGCTGTTGTACTACGGTGTAGTTCTAATGTACCGTTGTTGTGCGAATCGGCGAACTTCTTGGAGAGAAATGACCCAGAACCTGATTTCGTGGTAACAACTGCGACCAGACATCGTTTGTGGACAGGCCACTTGAGTTGCTCCTGTTGGAGGGTTGAAATATCTGGGGTGCGGTCACATGATCAGGCGCGTGAGAGTCGCGCTCGCCTAAACTGGTTGAGAAATAACGAAAGCAACGGTTCAGACCATCGTACTCCTACTCCTACTCTCTCTCATGAACAGGTCCACAACAAAGCAGGGAACTAAGCGCAAGTCACAGGGTACCACTCCCGACTCCCGCAGCACGAAGAAGCCCAAGTTGACAATCGACACTTTTTTCTCTCCCAAGGTTTCGGTACGAGTCGGATCGGGCCTCAACGGAGTGGCAGAGGGTGCGGAGGAGAAAGTCCTTGACATAGTGCTGAGCGATGAGCAAGTGAGGGTAATGAGGATGGTCGTTGATGAGGGAAAGAATGTCTTCTTTACTGGCTCGGCAGGTACACTTCGGCACACCTCTACAGTTTTCACTTTTTTTTTCGTGCCCAAGGGAGTACATTGTCGGTGACATCGCTGCCCTTGTAGGTACCGGGAAATCGTTGCTCTTGAAGGCCATCATCGCGGCGCTCAAGAAGAAGCATGCGTCGAAGCCCGAGGTCGTCTCTGTCACGGCCAGTACGGGCATGGCAGCTTCCAACATCGGAGGTGCGCTTCGCCGTGTTAGAATTGCGGGCCCGATTTTTGAAATAACCTGTGACAGGCATGACTCTACACTCATGGGGCGCGATCGCGCCCTCTGTCGACAACACTGACAAACTCATCAGTTACATCAAGACCGCGCGTCCGGCTCTGTTACGCTGGAAGAGAACTCAGATCCTCATTATCGATGAAGGTATGCCGTGCCGTTATGCGAGCCGCGCGGAGCCCCTGCTCAGATTCTTTGGTCAAATAGTGTCGATGGTGGATGGGCACCTGTTCGAGAAAATATCTTTCATCGCCGCTCGACTCAGGAAGAAGACTGACAGGCCATTTGGTGGCATCCAAGTGAGCCCAGTCTTTGTGGTGGTGTCTGTCACTAGTGACGATGCCGTGCAGCTTGTCGTCACTGGCGACTTCTTCCAGTTACCCCCTGTCACCAAAGGAGCCGAACAGCCTTTCTTTGCGTTCGAATGCGATGCATGGAAAGCGTGCATTGAGCACACTGTTACGCTAACACGGGTCTTCAGACAAAAGGATGACAGTGCGTACTCCCACCCCTGGGTTGGGTCGGCGGCATGGACTGAGTATTCGTAGAGTTTGTTCAACTACTGAATGAGCTGCGCCAAGGCTGCATCACACCGCTTGCGATACAGTCCTTTCGCGCACTCTCCCGTCCAATCGTATCGAACGATTCAGACCTTCCACCGACAGAGCTTTTCCCCATGCGTTACGAAGTCGAGCGCGCTAACTCGACTCGCCTCGCCGCGTTGTCAATGCCCCCCGTCTCCTATGAGGCACGTGATTCGGGTTCCGCAGGGCCGGACAAGCGCAAGGCCGTGTTGGCAGGCATGATGGTGCCCGACCGTCTCATACTCAAGCAGGGGGCACAAGTGATGCTGGTCAAGAACGTAGACGATCGACGGGGGCTAGTGAACGGTGCCGTTGGGCGCGTACTTGGCTTCTTCGCGGCTCCACGTGGTAAGTCGGAGGGCGTAATAAGAAATGTGAAACTGTCAGAGGACGGTAAGAGCGTGATGATCGCGGGCGAAGGGAAGGAAAACGTGAAGCCGATATCCGCCGCCAGTGTCCCCATGAGGACGACGACGACGAAAACGGAGGGTGAGAAGTCGAAGTCCGCCGCGGATGTGGAATTGTTCCCGCTTGTGGAGTTCCCGACGCCCATGGGCAGGGAGACCGCGCTTGTGACGCGCGACGAGTTTCGCGTCGAAGACAATGAGGGTAATGTCCTGGCTCGGAGAGTCCAAGTGAGTGTTGCCTTCTCCCGCCTTATCGTCATGGTGGCTCCTTCTTTCTTACGAGCACCGCGCCGTCAGGTTCCTCTCATCCTTGCGTGGGCCCTCTCCATCCACAAGAGCCAGGGTCAGACTATACAGCGCGTCAAGGTCGATCTCGGCCGTGTGTTTGAAAGGGGCCAGAGCTATGTCGCCCTGTCTCGCGCTGCGACGCTTGAGGGTTTGCAAGTCCTCCGCTTCGATCCTAAGAAGGTGCTTTGCCTTGCCGTTTTCGGCCTTCCTCTGCATGAGCCATCGCTGACATCCGGTTTGCTCACACCGACGCAGGTCTCTGCACATCCAAAAGTCATAGAATGGAACAAGTCGCTGGAGTGTCTCACGAGATGATGCTTACAATAAGGCAAGGCACGCATGAACATATACCTGTATGATATGATCCCTGCACGGAGAGTTCAATTATGCTAATGTACTAATAAGAACAGTACGCACGATGGCATACTATCAGATAACTTATATGCATTGTAAATCACGCTCCGAAATCAATCAATCAAGCATAGTAGAAGACGAGTGGATCCATACTTCCGCGCGTCACTAGGCATGCGTTACATTGATCCCTTCCTACCATCTCGGCCGCCCATCTTACCATTTACATTCACTGACCATGATGAGTCTTCAAGGCGTTGTCTATTGTTAAATCTCGATAGTGCGCACCTGCTACTCCTCAGCTCAAGGCCGGTATACTGGCATTTCTTGCTCACTGGGCCTTAGGAGTCATTCCGAGCGTCTGACCCACAGTCTCTACACACGAAGCCTGCTCACTGGTCTTTGGTACTGGATGGACAGTGGACGTCAGTAATAATATCTAGCCCAGTGGTTTCCCTCATGCAGGACTCCTGGCCGGCAAGCAGGCATCCGGTTGTGCTAATTTGTGTGGTCACAGCAATATTACTTGGTGCGGGATGATGATGCCCAATACGCGGTACGTGTGAGGCGGATTGACGCTTGAGTGATCTGCAGAGGGGTATGCTACTGAGTGAACGATTGTCGGTTAACTTTCGAAGATTTGATGACTGTCGAAAGTGAGAGATAAGGGTGGGCACTCTGAGGTGTCCTACTCTCCTGATTGGGCCCCACTATACTCGTGATATACAGGCACCGGTACTTCAGCTTCAAGTTTCCCAACTTGACCTGCCTGGGACCTACACTTCCTGTTCTCATGCGGCCATTTAACACTTCTCTTTTCCTCAGCCCCCCCCCCCCCCTCGGCTTGATTCCTCATGTGGATGTGCAGCACTTTGGCGTCCCAGTGCCTCGTGCCTCAACGGGGGGAATAGTCCCTCTGTATCACCTATGTCGGCTGGCAACTTCAGGGCGCATTCTTCATCCCTTGTCAGTGTCTGTGAAACGGATGCCTCCAAACGAATCAATCGATACGTCAAGGAGAGGATCAACGGACCTGCGTTTCTTCGCCTTCGTCGTGATTGATCGTGTTGCGTTTGGCCCTGACTGGCCACCAGTGACCAGGGTCTGTTTATTCTGGACGCAGATTCAAGCGAAGATCGTAGATAGACGATGTAGTTGGAAACGGGCTACTCTCTTGTCCTTGTCCTTGGCCTCGACTATACGATCGACCCCATTCCAGCTCGCCCGGCGCCACCACCACTATCACCGGGCATCTTCTACTGTACGTCCAGTTCTTTTGGGGGAGTACGGAGCAGCGACGAGCGTGTTGCGCGCTTTTCGACTACGCTCACTGGGGCCCCAGGACTGTGGAGACGAGAGATGTTGTTTCGGCTTGTGTCAAACGGTATTGATGCGTGGAATAAGAGTTGTCCAAGGTCTGAATGATGGCTGACGTGCAAGTGTATAAGCCGTTAATAAAACATGCTGAGATTAGAGTTCGTGAGGGGGTTTTTTTCCGAATTTTTTATACCGCGCGCATGTAACTATTGACAAACAGGCGGTCACGCCATGAACGTAGTGATGATGTATGACTGGAGGGTTGGGCGCTGATAGACTCGCTGGGCTTGTTCGTGGGGAATGTAGTAGTTGGGAGTAGGTTTAGCACAAACTATTAGGACAAATGACATATCGCCGCCTCGTAGTCTCTGACGTTTTAGGCACCGACTACAAAGCACAGTATTTCGGGCTGAGAGATTGTGATATCGTAAGTCCACGATGAGAAAATCGGAACTAGGTGGCCATGTCGACTCTGATTCGAACTAGTCAAGCCCGCACAAACATTATTTCGTCCATATGGGGAAGGCGCATACTTTGGGTTAACATGAAAGTAAGTGACACCTTCGACCAGTAGTCCCGGCAGGAAACCTCAGCGCGTCCAAACAATACCCCGAGCATTAGGTCTATGTCGCTCCCTTTGGAGACTCTTTGGTTGCTGACTCCATAAATTCGATCTCCTTGTTGATGATTGCGTCCAGAGAACTTCTGCGGGTGTCGGAATTGGTACTCCAATAAGTTTCCCGTGAACGCATGAGCATGACAGCCATCGGGAAGGGAACTTTCAAGGCATCTGCGTGTGTTATAAGTTTGCTCCTTGACACGATTCTGTGATATGCAGGTTTGAACCACTTCTCGACCTCGTACTTAGATGCCAACCCGATTAAATCGAATGGTTCGACGTCATATAGACGTCTTGTAAGTTCTTTGATGGCTCTGTCACGGATCTTTTCGAAGATGAGGCGAGTGGAGATGGACAGTATTGCTATCCAATCCTCCACACGGGGTGCGTAATCTGCATGCATCCTAACGTTCACGTGGTCAGTCAATGATACTCCCCAGGCGATACGTCCTATACCCAAAGTAAATGAATTGGAGAAGACTCTCGAATTCCACGGTGGGAGTATTTGCTAACTTGACAGGATTATCATCGGAGCCCTCCACAGTCGCAGGGTCCCCTGATTGAGGGAGGGAGAACATATCGTTGAAAAAAACAGACTCCCGAATTAGGAAATAACGATGTACTTTGTACTTCTGTTCCTCTATCTATGTACGAGGGGGTTAAAAGAGAACCCCTGTGAAATTATGACCTACCTGCAGAACAACTTGGGAATCCTCGAAGTAGAAAGGGGACGTATGTTGATGTAGTGCATCCCCAACCGATGCGACATGTTGTGCCCCAAACTCGCTGGACATGGTAGAGGTGGTGTACAGGGACGAGAGTGAACAGGTCTGGTATCAGGTCTGGTATTAGTATTAGAGTAAGGGGTAAGGGGTCGATCGAACGGACATATATAACGCCGACTAAATCAAATACTCATGACTGGCGCAGAGGAAATGGATATCGAGATAGAAACAGGTGTTCCTTATTGGCACGGGATGTTAGATAGAAACTAGATGGCTGTTTGCCTGCCTCATGTGCATGCAAGTTTACATACAGAAGCACCTTAACTGGAGTCTTGAGCTTGGGACGGCCGCATTGAAACAAATAGAGGGCTAATTCCTAGGGGCAACGAGCCACTTCTGCCGCAGCACAGGGTCGCAGCCGCTCACAAAGGGTACTTCGATACGGAGATGAGCGAAAACCACAGAAACGGCGATACCAAGGATCACATCTTGGTAGTAGCACGAGAGACGAAGCGGCGCAGCAAGCGAGAAAAGGGAACCCAGTTGGAAAAAAAAGGCAACCAGATTTGCACATAATGCCTTGTGTAGTTGATGGATCTGCGGCAGACTACAGCCATTGGTTTAGGTCTAATATCCCATCAATGGTTGGTGTCACAGTATGTACTTTCTTTCTTGTTGCCATTTTGGTCACACCATCTTACCTCACCATTTATCTACCGTTTCATGGTGAGTATTCCAGCTTGTTAAACGCGATACTGCGCCTGCTGCTCCTCAGCTAAACTGTATACCTGCGCTTCTTGTTTACTTGGCATTTGAAATTATCCCGAGCCCTGACGGTCAACACCATCAGAAACCTGGGGATTGACAACCTCTCTAGGCTCGAAGCCAGCTCTGATACTGGGTAATGATATCTGACCTAACGATGTCCGTACAGGAGTCCTGGCTGGCAAGCAGACGTCTGGTAGAGGTGCGTCTGGTCACGGCAACATCGAGCATCTAACCTGTGCTTTTTCCTTTGGCCTTTCTGCTTGGTTTCCTGCGCGGACGTGCAGTCTTCTCGGGTTCCGGTACCTGATCGTCGACTGCAGACAACTCTGGATCTTCGCCGACCATTGTAATAGGATCAACTCCGCTGGCAACTCCAAGGTACATTCTTCATCCTTGTCTGTAAAACGGATACCGACATCCACCTCAAAGATGCGATCGATAATAAGAGGATCACAGACCTTTGTTCTTTGTCGTTCGTCGATTTTGTTTTGCGCTTGTCCCTTCTTCACCACCATCGGCAGGGTCAGTCTGTTCAGGGCGCAGATTCTCCCAAATTACTGGAGCAAGGTCGTAGATACGATACAGTTGGAAGACGGCCTGTTCCTTGTCCTTGGCCTCGATCATCAGATCGACCCATTCCCGCTCGCCCGGCGCTCGCCACCACCAGCCCGCACCTTCCACTTCCAGCTCTTTTGGAAGCATGGAGCAGCGACGGGCGTGCGCGCGCTTTTCGATTACAGTCACTGCGCCAGGCCGTGGAGACGAGAGATGCTGTTTCGGCTTGATACCCTTCCTGTGCCAAACGGCATTGACGCGCGGAATAAGAGTTGTCAATGGTTCGGACGATGGCTGACATGCAAAGGGTCAACCATTATCAAACGTACTGAGGGAGACCTCACGTAAATCCAATCGTGATGATAGTCGAACTGATATCGCGCACTTGATTTTTGGACTGTTCAAGTGGGGTAGAACTCACCACAAGAGGCAGTTCAAGCTCTTCGCACACGGGAAGAATATCATCGACATTGTAACACATCTCACCGATCGGGGGTGATTAGTTTGTGGTTTTCGGCTTTGTAGATGTCTATGACGGACCTCATCGTTCTCGACAACAAGGCGCGCTTTGATATCATCAGAGAGCAAGGTCCTGTAGTTTTCCTTGAAGCGGGTCAGTGTTGCTGCCTTGTCACCATATACACCCTGCTTTTGTGTCAGTTCGGTCTGGTTGGGTTGAAAGGCGACGCGATACAGACACCAATATGTATGATGATAACACCATCCTTTCCTATACCCATATGATCTAATATCGAACAGTGGTCTAAAGAAACGACTCGTTCGTAGGCCACATCACGTCATCTGGGCACATACAGTGCAATTCCCGAATTGACGCATCTACGACATTCTGCTTGGGCGAGCCAATCTGAGTAAACTGGGAAGGACGAGATGAGCCAATACCTAGAAAAGAAAGACACGAGGGGATGACCCACCTGGCCAGGATGCAAAGTCATTCTATGGCCGTATTGGTTGGCAAGATCGCCAGCCGTCTGCGTAAAAGTCACCGTCAGCCGTCCCTCTATTTATGACAGAGCCGTGACGCTGTCTCCGCACTTTCAGCTCAGCAGCTGCGTAGTCCAGGTCGTAGCCGTATTTGTCGTGCGATGCAAATGGAAAGAGCTCCGAAGAGATGCGCATGAAACGAATCCTTCGATGCAACCGTGAGCCTTTAATTAGCCATCGCCGATGACGGCGTAGCCCTTTACGACCAACCTGTTGTCTTCGTTCCACTGAAGTGGCAGGTTGGATTGGGAACCTGATTAAGTAGCGCAGTACTGTGACACCTGAGTCGCGTTGCTTACCCGGATAAGTTTGGCGAGATCTCTTGCATTTCGGATGCCCAGATCCTTGGCAAAGCCGAGACCATGCTTAAGAATAGTATTTATTCGGCATGTCCTGGTTAGCTTAGTTTGTGAGGCCTGGGTGGCATACTACGGGTGGATGGAAAGGATCAGAAAACGAACCGGCTGCAGAAAATGGAATCCGGCTTCGAAGCACGGAGAACGGTGTTGAGACAAGCCTTCGAGAATCAAAGATGGACACCCCGCGCTACAACAGGCTCGGAAACACGGCGACTCACGTAGCCCAACCGCCCTGGAAGTAACATGTAGAGCATCAGCCGCAGGAAGACACAACATGATATAAAAAAAATACCACGATACGTTGTCGTCTTTGACTCGACTGGAGGAATATCGTACACCACTGGCTCTATGGCCTTGGTCTTGCGCCGACGCTTTTTTGGCGGGAGCGCTGGCTGGTCGTCCTCCAGCTCCGTAAGTGGGCTCTCCTCTCGCGGCCCCTGATTGTTCTGCATGCCTGTCAAAGTCAAACGGTTGGGGAGGCGACTGACTGAGCCTGAGCCTGAGCATTGCATTCCATCCACCCGCCCCATGCCGAGGCGCACTATGCATGAAACCTAACCCTACAGACAACAACATTTGGCGATCCGATGGGGTGATTATTTTATACAAGAAAAGTGGGGTACAAAAAGTGGCGTGTAGCCGGGTCAGGTCATACTACTCAGCGGTGCGGTCAGAGGAGTGCAGACACATCCGGTCGTGGGTCAGGTCATCGTACATCGAGTCGTCGTGTGTAACGAGACACGAGTCGTGCATCATGTCTCTCACCGTTACGATCTGGCCCTTGTATCGCCCATCGAGCGCCACCACCCTATTGCGCACCTGCGTTGGCGGTACAGGCACGAGATATATGATCGGCACAGTGAGCGACTCTCGGTCTTCCATCAGCAATGTCGCCGTTCGTGGAATGTAATCCGATCCTGTGTCGAGCACACCCTGTAATTTCCCTCTTTGCCCTCATGTTTGCCATGGTCCCATTCAGAGAAACCGGCGCTGTCTCCCCGTGTACCCCGCATCTTGACTATCATACCAATCTTGTTGGCGGCATAAGCTGGGTCGACAAGCCAATTTTTGTCCAATTCTAGAACACAGTGTGTGAATGGTTGCAGAAAAAGACATGCATCCAACCAAAGCTTACTGAATGCTGTCTTGCCAGTCCGTTCATGTGGCGGGTACGCAGCTGGGGTCTCCGCGGGCATATCAGAACGACCAGTAAACATTCCGGCTGGTGTTTGGGCGTTGTACACAGTTGAACCATAGCCTGGCCCTCCAGGGGTGGGCGCAGACGCCGGTGTTGGAGCCCCAAAAGCCGGGGTCGGGGCACTCTGTTAGCGTTGCGTTGGTCTATGAATTGGCATCAATTTCAGAGGGCTTACCCAGCTCGACTCGCCCCAACCCCCTGATGCCGGTGGTCCTGGGCTAGCCCACCCATTATTAGCTGGCGCGGACGAACTCTCATTCAGAGAGGATGGTTTGGGCGTCGCCCCTCCCCAAGCGGGTGTTGCACCCCCCCATCCTGATCCAGTGCCACTACTTTTGGTCGGAGCAGCGTAGGGGTTCGGTGTCCGAGCAGATGAGCTCAAGCCTGGCGTTCTCCCACCATCCTGTGCGTACGGATTCGGGGTTTGGGAACTCGTATGGAACGGTGTTCTGCCCCCCTCCGTGTACGGGTTGGGAGTTTTCGAAGAACCCCATGCTGGCGTCCTCCCGCCCCCAACCACGTATGGGTTGGGAGTGCGGCCACCCCCCCAGCTAGCGCTACCAGATGGCGCGTATGGATTGGGCGTCCGGCCACCACTACCACCAAACCCTCCGTCACCAAAGCTTCCACGAGGAGGACCCATGTCACGGCTCTCCAGTGGCTCGAGCCTTCCGTCCTTGCTAAACGACGATATGTACGATTATCTTTGGAAAAGATCAATAGACTTACTTTCTACGATACAACCTTTCCTTCTCGATAGTGATCACCTTATTGTTAGTATTGAGTTCCACACGAGCAATAGGGCCATTCGTGTCCTTGATGGTGCCGACATAGCCTTTCTGAGGCCCCTTAACTACAGTGACGAGGACACCAATGAGGCGGTCTCGCAGACCACGGCCCATGCCTGATCCAACCATGCCGCCTGTGATGGCACCACCACTCAGAGCGGGGTTCATTTTTGAAAGGTCGGTCCCAGGGCGAATGATGTTTCCTTTTGGAGCAAGGGAGACAAGGGATCTGGCTCGTGTCACAAAGACACCACCATTTTCCATGATCTCACGATTGTGAAGGAATGCAAAGAAGGATTGATGCACGTGAAGAACGCGGCCCTTCCGACCCTACAATGGCAATGTAAGGGATAAACAAGGTAGAAAGTGCGTAACACGAGAGAACTTCTCTCACCTCGCCATCGTTTTCCTTCATATTGTCACCGACCCGCAATTCATATCCCTCCGCGTCCGTTGCAATAGCGCGGTTGGAATCACGACGCATGGATATCTGGTGCGGTTGCACCAAACGCACCTGCCCATTTTGGTCCAGAACACGAAAAGAGTCCCGCTCTGTCTTAAAGATAACACCGACGGTTTGGTTGCTGGACACGGATTGAGACACTCGAGTGAGATAGTCACCAGGGAGGATGCTTACTCAAGCTGAACCAGATCATGAAGTTCATAGTTGCCTACGATGTTGGTGCCCGCGCCAACCTCAGCAGCCTCACGAAGGTCTTTGGAGAACACAGAAACCTATCAAAGCTCAGTGACACAGAGCGGTCAGATAAGAGCAACTGACCTCTTGCATAGACATGTCAGATAAAAAGGTTACGATATTACCCGCCACGGAAACCACGAGACCGGATTCATCGGCGTTCTTCCCAGACATCACTTTGACGTGGTCTCCGGGCTTGAATCGCTTCCTGACACTCCGTGCTGGCACCTGGACCTTCTGTCCTTCGAGATCGTACGCGCCGACAGGATTCACGGTTACAATATCCAGGTTGATGGACTCGACAATACCGTGAACCCCCGATTGTTCGCCTTCGAATACTTCAACGTGGTCTCCAGGCTGTAGCACTGCTATTGCCGCCTTCCGCGAGGCTTCGGCAATAAGAGAGAGATCAACGGTGTTCTCCATGCTCTCGCCATCTTGGCTTCCCCGTGCAAAACGCGTGATCTCGTCTAGCGTGGGGTTGACATTTTCCGTCACTATCGCACTGAGCTTGAAGTCCTTCTCAATAAAGCCATCTTTATATGTGTCATTTTGGAAGATGTAGGCTTGATTTCGCTTCGAGACCATCTTTCGGCCATAGACTTTAATGACTTCTTCGTAATTGAAGAAACGCTGCGGGGGACGGACGCCAGTGGAGACCGCGAGACCAGTCTTCTTCCGCTTTTTGCCATCAATTGCGACTTCGTCTTTGGGGTTGAGGTCAATGCGCGGGACGAACTTGAGCCCGACCTCCTCCCCGTTTTCGGTGATGTCCACTACTTGAGCAAGGTCTCCCTGGTACTTGCCTCGCTTGATACGGACCCAGTTTCCTGGATTGACGGTCGTTTCCTGCTTTTTGATCAAGAGCAAGCTAGCCATTTCATCGATTGGTACCAGGTTGACGCCACGGCTGGGATATATTCCGACGAGGCCATTACAGGCCTCGCTGACCTGCTTCTGACTATGAGCCTCAACGTAGATGATGCCAGGGAGGGAATCGCGCTCGAAAGCAGAAAGAATCTGCAAGGGATGATTGGAGAATTCAAGGTCAAGCGACTTGCGCATGAGACTGAAAACAAGGTCCCGTTCGCGACCAGGCTGAGTGTGGCACGATCAGCACTAAAGTTTTTGCTCATAGACCAGAACGAATTCCTACCTTACACCGTACTTGCCAAAGGTTGGCATCTTGGACGGAGGGCATTAGAAGGCGCTGAGGAACCTCATTCATGTCCCCAGTGTAGCGAACGGCCGACCGCTTGTAGCGTTGGCTAACGTCCTCTGCTATCCGGGCCAAGTCTTGATCGTTGAGCTCCCTGTCACGTCTATCCAAGCGGGCATGGTGAACAGATCTCCTGGGACTCTCATCATCATCACCCTCGCCTTCAGGCTCGGCGATAAACTCGTCTGGGATTGAGTTCGAGTCAGAAGAAGTATCGCAGAAAGTAGCTGAACGCACCTCTACCATACTCCTCATCTTCTTCCTCCTCGTCCTCATCCTCATTGACCTCGGCTTCTACATCAAGGAACGGTTAACGGCGGCGCGTTTGTGGCGGCGCTGGTGACGACCTCAGTATTGCGGGAGAACCACTCGTGTAAGTAGGGCTGCTTACCTTTTGTCGCTTGTTGCCACGAGACACGCCTTCATCATCTTCCTCGTCCTCGTCATCATCCTCTCCTTCGTCTTCTTCTTCTTCTTCTTCTTCTTCCTCATCACCCTCTTCCTCTTCCTCCTCTTCCTCCTCTTCCCTTCTTCGCCGTTCCTTGTTGTGTTTGCGGCCGTTGCCATGATGGGACCCTCTTCGCTCCCCCTTCTCTTTATCTTCGCCTCTACGCGCAAATGACGTGGCCTCGTATTGTTCTTCCTCAGCATCGGACATGGTAAGTGGACAAAGTGACTAGTAACGTTCACGTTGGCAATTGAGTAGTGGGATCCCTCGAGCACGTGACATCCTGCACATGGACACGGACACTAGCGGGCCGGGCCGTGAGATTTCACTATTTCACTTGCGTGCACCTCTTGTGCTTGTTGGACAGCGAGATGGCGTGTTTTGAAGATCTTCCTGTTGAACTTTTACCTCTAATCATAGTTCACTTACTAAAACCTGGACATCTACCCTCGCTGTGCCTTGTCAGTCGCGCCTTTCATTTCTTTTCTGTGTCAGAACTCTACAAGCAAATCACCATCTTTCCTTGGCACAAGTCCTCGAAATCTAGGGTTTGTGATTCATCAACCAAACAAAAGTTCTAAGTTAAAGTTATCGTGTAGGTGACCAAGTTATTCAGAACTCTTGCGGAGTGTCCCAACCTTGCCCGCCTCGTCCACCAATTAGGTTTGCCTTGCACCTACCGTGAAATCTACCTGCCTACCTACATGATGCACTCAAAGAAATTAGGGATTTCCCGAAACATTATGGTTCTGTTTTTTTCGAAGAACCATGGACTGGTACATCAAAGGATTAGAGAATTGTGTGCGACTCAAGGTCTGCACATGGACCAGAGATGGCTCCTTGACGTCTGCCATTCTCAAGAGCCTTGGGGGGTGTCCCGAATTAACTGACATTACCGTCAATGGAGACCATTCTTGGCACTACGAGCCCATGGATCTTGTTCAATTACTTGGTCTTTGTAAAATCTCCTTGATAATGCCTAGCATGTCTGTACTCGGGATACTTCCAAGTTGGCTGCAGGGAACTGGACAATCATTGACCAGTTTAACGCTTGTTTGCAAGGTATGCCTATGCCCTATGCATGCCTTCGATTGTGTCGTTCATCCATGGGCCAGGAAGACAGACACGTTACCGACAGCCTCCTTGTGTCTATGTCACAATATCTTCCACAGTTAAACCAACTCCATCTGGTCGGGTGTCCAAGAGTGACGAATGAGGGTGTCTGGTCGATGATAAGAAATAACGTCAGAAACATAAAGGAACTCAGCCTCGAGAACCTGTCACCTGCATTTGCAAGTTTTCCATGGCTACCTTCGACTTAGTGCCCAGGCTGATTAGACCCCCTGAGCAGGACATGTTAGCGCTGGGTGGAGCTTGCACGAGAGCAGGCTGTTTGGCATCGCTGCGCTCCTTCACATTAACTACCTCCCACGAAAACTCTACTGACATACGGATGGATGGCACCGAATTACTTCTCAGAGAGTCTCCCCTCGAGGTCTTTCAGATCTACGTGCCCAAGTCAGACTCGGAGGTAGCCCTCGCAGACACATTCTGCCTTCGCGTTATCGACCGCCATCGTGACCGCCTTGTCCGGTTTTCTTTCCACCAACAGTGCATCAGCCTCAACGTTATCGACTACGTGTGTATTAGTTGTCCAAGGCTGGAGGAACTTTTCATGGTCATATGTCACGCAGAAATGGTCCTTTTTTCTTTCTCTTCCGAGAATAGGTTACAAACGTATTATTAGGACCTACTTATACCAATACTTGCCAAAGCACTACATCTACGCGCAGTACACATCCATCTCATGGGCCAACCGCCCATTTTCGATCACTTCATGCGAGCGATGGATATCGTTCGCCAGTGCAGTCCAACAATTTCGCAGGTTGGAATCGACACAGTTGTCTGGAAAGTAGGTCTTATTCTTTTGGTACATGCTTCGTTGCCAATCGTCGATCTAGGTAGAAAGATGTGTATCTATAGTGGACGGTATCGTGCAGTTGGACCGCTTTCTCACCGAGGACCATCACCCCGATATACCAGAACGACTTCTCGTTGTTCGCACTTAGTAAAAATAGGTAGTACAACATAGCGCTAGGGAAGTTTGGGGTTTGCAAGCCCTATTGTATTTCAGCAGTGTTTTGAGCTGTCCTCTCTGCCATCCACGTGGCCCAACTCAGTTGTTCCGCGCTTGTGCGTAACTTTTGGGCAGACGCACGTAACACAAGCTTACGGGGACTCACCATGGGCAGGCAGAAATTGTCACCTCAAGGCCAACGTCTGCGCACCATCATTTTAACTGTACCCATCATGGCCGCGACATCTGGTTTGCCGAATTTTCTATTCCTTCCCGTGGAAACTGCTCACGTCCTAGCCTCTCCACCAGTGGTCCTGTATAAACGGCTCGTGCTTGGAGAACCTCAGCGCAAGCTCCCTCGCCCCGGAGAGAGTGACGCAGACCGGAAAATCCTCGAGTTTCACCACGAGGAGTCATCAAATGACCGCGGAGAGCGACGGCAGTAGCGTCTACGAATTTTGAACTCGCCAGCGCAGAGCGTACGTTATGTACAAAATCTATCTATCCCCGTGATTCCACGGTCGGCGTACTCATTATCATTCTACCATGGGGGAAGGAGGATGGGGGGGAGAGGGGGGGATACTATTTCGACTCTGCGGGCGGGTGCTGGAGCACGCGCACGCCAGCGATGCGGGCCGGGTTGAACGACCGGTCGCAGTCAGCATATGCGGCTCCCGCACCGAAACCCGTCGAGAGAGCGATGGGCCATGAGCGTCCTGAAACAAGTTTAAGAAACTCTGTCATATCGAGGTAGATAGAAGTGTGGCGAGCTGTCACGCACGGCGGAAGAGGATGACAGATGCAACGACACCAACGCTGAAGCCGATGCCACTGCACGCGAGGAAAAAAAACAATTGTTATGGGCTGCAGAAGACTATGAAGTTGAGGGGGTTCAAGACGCACGACTTTACTAGCAAATCCGCCACTAGCTCCGGATGCGCATCGTGAGCCCGACGAGAACGATGGGATTGTAAGGAGGAAACAGTTACATACGGCAGCGGTCATACTGTGCCCGTTTCGGGATCAACTTTCCGCTCTGAGCTGCGAAGAAGATGCGCACCTTTTGAGCAACGATGTCCTCGCTGGAGGTCGGTTTGTGTGGTGGGGGCGAGGCCATGGCGTGAAGAGCTGAGGGATAAACACGGGTAAATTAAACCGTAACCTATTCGAGCGAATATCGAGCGTCGGGCGCTAAACACCCAAATACGGTAATCTAACCGCGCACGGGTTCTCTTGTGGCTTGCCTTGATGTTCTAGACATTCGATATATTCGACATGGAAAGTTGGCACAACCCTCTTGGCAGAGGCATTCGGAACCAGGGTCCTCAGCGCTCAGCGCTCACCTCTTCGGCTTTTGGTCGTGGTGTTACGGTGCCACGGTGCCACTCGATAAGGGATCAGGTTATGGCACGCAACATACTGTACTGCTTCTCGAACCATAGATATATCAGTGATCCACATGTCACCGCTGCTCTGTCAAGGGTTCCATGTACTGTGAAGATCTCGGGGCTTTCGCTAGCTGCTGGCGGAGAACCAGAGGGCCGAGAACCTCAAGCGCACACTGCTCTGCCTGCGGCTGCGGCTGACTACGGACTACGATCATACCACCTGGTTTCCCAAGAGTTGCCTAGCTGAGCCATGTTTAGGCTCTGTGGAGCCTAGAACCCCCTCATCGGAGTTGGCATACCATTCTTGCGGGCTACTAGTTCCCATTGGCGACCTCCGTCAAGTTCTTGCTGCTTGACTACTCGGATGTCATGTCAATGAGTCATCTCTCGGTTCCATTCCAGCGGGCTGCTACGGGGCGAGTCATGTCATTTTATTATACGCATGACTTCATATGTGGCGGTGACTCTGCACTGCTCCCCTACAGTCCTACCATGCCATGAGCTGCGAGCGAGGACTGATTTTCCAGTTCCACTGAATGTAGATTAGTCTCGGTACAATCCGGTGCCACGCGTGAGAGCGGCGTTGGTAACTTTGGGAAAAATACCACCGGAAATCCGGAGCGTAGTCCAAGATGGACCCAGTGCCCGCGATCGCACTACGAGGGTCATCCGCAACCCACCAGGTGATTGTCACCTGAGTACGGTACCGTATAAATGACACGATATGTCGTAAGCTCGTCGTAACACAGCCACGATACGTAGATAGCAGGATATGACTGTAGGAGGCTGGTGATAAATCGAATGGATGGATAGCCTGCAACTAGCCCATTCCCAGGCCAATACTTGTTTGAACACGCGCGTACCGTGTGGCGAGTGATACAGCGTACTCACAGCGTTACAGCCGATGTGCGTTGTATTTTCCATGCAAGACAAGACAAGCGATAGCGATGATTGAGCTAATAATAAGTTAAGGCGGAACGTGTCGCTTCAGTTGGCAAGACGCCCGCCGGTGTGTGCCTTTACCGGGTGAGTGCCAGGTGTCGTTGTATTGATCAGATCAGGGTTGTTTGCAGCAGGACAGGAAATGTTCCAATGTACATTCCACTCTTCAACCATTGCAGTTACTGTACAGACGCAGACTGCCTTCTCGCCTCGCCATTCTTTCTTTTCAGTTACTGTATGCCTAAGGAAGATTAGACCTTTTACACGGCTCTCGTCATGTCTGACATGACACCCCGATAAGTTGACTCGAGTCAAGTATTCATAGCATATAACACCCCCTCTCAGCTCCGTTCCTCCTCCCTCCCCTTTAATGTTTCTCCTCTCATGACTCGCTCCGAAACTGAAACTTATGGGCAACCCCCTTCTATATCTCCCCTCCGACGCGCCCTGAATATCTTCACGAGTCGTGGGCAGTTGCCACCGGAGTTACAGCACATCGTTTTGGACGGAAGTGCGCTTGACACGGAGGAAGTTGAGTCACCATCGACACCATGTCCTTCTCCGTTGCTGTCCCCGTGTTTCTCGTCCCGTGCGAGTCAGGGCACTGATAGGTCAGCTGGTGTCAGCCCACGACTTGGATTGGTGAATCTTGGGCGGAAGGCCGTGTCTCTGGCGCGACGTGCCAGTGCCAGTGGCGGCGTCCGTAAATGGCAATCGGATGAGAAGAGGAGGCACGCTCGAAGCCTTTCCGTGGCTACGGCCATCTCGGCCACCCCTCGGGCGGAGGCTGCAAGACCACCAAGCCTTCTCTTCTCCCCTCCCAATAACCGTGCACTAAACGATTCACCCATCGGGATCACAATCCACTCGCCTTCAGCCCCCTTGTCCTCTCCGTGGGAAGCGCCCGCCCCGTTATCATCACTTAACATACCCCTCACGTCTTTCCCTGCCCCGTCCTCCCCAATGCCGCCGCCTTCTTTGTCCCTCGCTGCTGGTGAAGATATCGCCTGTAGCATCTCCATGCCAGACGGCGCGTCCACCGCGGACGTTACTGTCCCAGACCTGCTTCAGAGAGGCACACCAATGCTCAAGGTGTCCGGTAGAAAGCAGAAGAATATCGTCTTCAGATTGGATCCTGACCAGGGCCAAATCATCTGGGAATCCAAAAAACATAGGATCAGTACGTCCCTCTTTACCATGGCGACGATCTCCACAATTCATTCGTCTATAGTACCCATCGAGAACATTAAGGAATTGCGGACGGCTTCCGACGCTCGATACTACAGGGAGTTATTCCAGATATCACAGGAGTGCGAGAATCGGTGGCTTACTATTATATACACTCTCGACGGTCGCTGGAAACAGTGGCATGTCATTGCCCCCTCGGTCGACGTATTTCAGATGTGGGATTCTACCCTTCACGAATTGTACGCCGTGCGTCAGACCCTCATGCGCGGGTTGGGTAACTTGGACCTCCGTGAGACCCTGTGGGCGAAACAATACTGGAAGGCTGCCGACGAGCAAGCTGACCAAAAACTATACTTCGAAGACGTTGAGAAACTCTGTAAACGGCTTAACGTCAACACTTCGCGGGACGACCTGTCTCGCCGTTTCAGGGCACGTGCTCTTTTTGCCTTCGTGTTTGCGATGGGCTGATAGCCTGCTTAGCGAGCTGACGTGCAGAGGCGCGGATTCCTAGACTTTGCCGACTTCAAGCGCTTCGTTAAGCTGTTGAAAGCGCGACCAGAAGTGAAGCGTATCTACGGGAGGCTTTGTTTGTTCGATAATGGGAGCTTTTCTTACCAGACGTTTGAGCACTTCATGCGCGAGTACCAGAAGGTGAGCGAGCGTGCAAGCCAGCTCTTCTAGATATTCCTTACATTCAGTCAAGTCGGATGCAGACGCGGACGAATTGAAACGCCTCTTCCTCCGCTATGCCACACCTTTGCCTGAAAATGATACGCTGACGCCAGTTCAGCTCCCGCCCGATGTGTTTCTCGGTGACCGCTCTGATAAGGCTCCTTCCGCACCAAAGAGGGCAACACCCGAGGACCTCGCTACCGCGACACTCTCCCTGGAAGGCTTCACGGCATTTCTACTTTCCACAGGTAATTCTGCCTTCACGGATCAGGACGGGTCAATCCACCATGACATGACACGACCGCTTTGGGACTACTACGTCTCGTCTTCTCATAACACATACCTTGTCGGGCACCAGCTCGTTGGCGATAGCACAATCGAGGGGTATATTCGCGCGCTGCTCCATAGCTGCCGTAGCGTTGAGCGTAAGCTTATATGTTCGCCTTTGTTCAGCAATTGTCTGATCTT
Source organism: Russula compacta (assembly GCA_022376555.1). Taxonomy (NCBI): domain Eukaryota; kingdom Fungi; phylum Basidiomycota; class Agaricomycetes; order Russulales; family Russulaceae; genus Russula; species Russula compacta. The sequence goes on from WTXH01000038.1 coordinate 194,932, forward strand.
CACTCTAGTCGACATCTATGATGGGGACAGGGAGCCGGTTGTCTACCACGGTAAGACACTTACCACAAAAGTGCCCTTACGCAAGGCCTGCGAAGCCATCGCAAAGTACGCCTTCGTGGTCTCGCCATACCCGATCATCATCTCCGCGGAAATCCACTGCAGCATTCCGCAACAGGACATGATTGCCTCGATCATGCACGAAGTATTTGGTGAGAGCCTTGTGAGTGCCCCGGTGCAAGGCCGTCCAAAGATCGATGTTCTCCCAAGCCCCGAAGACCTAAAGGGGCGTATTCTTTTGAAGGTATGTCACGAAAATTTTCTCCGGTGATCGTCACAACTCATCACTTGCGAGTAGGCGAAGAATCTATATGTCTCGGAGAGCGAAGAAATGCGGCCGAATGTGATCTCCGTTGATGCCGAGTCTTCAACGACATCCACAGAGGCCTCCACGGATGGTGAAATGCTTTCTGGTATGCCCTTATCCTATCTCAATACACTACCCAGGCTCATGTTATCTTCAGAATCGAATTACGACCGATTCAGGGAAAGACGGAGCTTTTCGGAAGCTACCCAAGGAGTCACAAGGTCACGAAATGTTCTCAGGCGGCGTTCTCCCTCGAACCCAGTTTCCAGTTCCGGTGCAGATAAAGTGAAGGTTCGAATGTCTATGTCCCTACTTTCGTTGCTTGTGTATACGGTGGGCGTTAAATGTCGCGGGATTAACAAGAAGGAGCACTATGCACCTGAGCACATGTTCTCTCTCTCGGAGAGGACGGCCAACAAGATTTTCAAGCGCGATGGCATGCTCGATCTTATCAAGCACAATCGTACACATTTCGTGCGAGTGTACCCAAAGGGCACACGCGTCTCGTCTAGCAATTTCGTGCCTCAGCAGTATTGGAGCGCTGGCGTCCAATTAGTCGCTCTCAACTGGCAAACCTATGGTAAGTTTCGCTTGAGATCTGTGATAAGCGATCCACTCACGATGGAGCAGACTTGGGCTATGTGATCAATCATGCGATGTTCCAGCGTAACGGTCGATCCGGATACGTTCTCAAGCCACATGCTCTTAGATCTCAAGATAAGAGCTCACTCAACAAACGGACACGACACTACCTGGATGTCACTGTATGTATTGTGGCGTTCCTTGTGTCCCACCGAGTTCTGATACGTGTGATATGTCCAGGTGATCTCGGCACAGCAGCTCCCGCTCCCGAAAGACGCGCACGGTCGCGAGATCATCGACAAGTCTGCCCTCAACCCTTATGTCGAGGTCTCGGTGCACTTCCCCGACTGGGGCCTCTATTCTTCGCCCCCTGCGAGCACGTCCGCGCTTCAAGTATCGAACCGTACGAGCACGGTCAGGAACAATGGGTTCAACCCGGTATGGGAGGAGACGCTCGGAGTACCGTTCGAAGTCCTGGGCGACATGCGCGAACTCGTGTTTGTGCGCTTCGCCGTGCGGGAGGACGGCGACGACGAGAAGGAGGCACTGGCCGTGCACTGCGTGTCGCTGGCGTGCCTTCGCGAAGGTATGTTATGATGCATCCTTGACCGCAGTCATGCGCGTTGTTGTTGTGCGGATCCAAGGTTGATCCGACTCGTGTTCTAGGGTTCCGCCACTTGCCCCTGTATGATGCACATGTGTCGCAGTATCTCTTCTCGACCCTCTTTGTGCAAATCAAAATCAGCGATGACACGAAATGATCTCGTTTCAACCAAACCCATCCCCTCTCCCACTTTCCGCCTCCAAACGACACTCATTTAAATCATTTATAGCAACAAGCATCAACGACATCAGAAATGTATCACAACCTCATGCACATGCATAAATCAAGTGGGTTCTGTATATATATATCTTATGTACCTACCTCGCATCGCAAGTACATTATCGACCTCACGCAAGCATTACTTCATTTACTTCTAAATTATAGTCAATTGCCCCCCCCCCAACGTTTTTGTCGGCGTGTGCCGTAGATATCCAGCTACAATACTTAATGGGCGAAATATATATTCACTATGACTATGAGAACGATTTGAGAAACATAATTCAGATTCGTGAGGCATAAGCTACAAGATTGTCAATACTTCTCATGTCAAACGTAACGTTAGTGAAACGGGTATTGCCGCGTTCAGGTGTATGTACAAGGACGCTCCATGCTGCGTCGCTCAGGATGGTGGAGGTGTTACAGGGCCTACATGTGGGTGTCAGCACGAACGAACTGAGAAGATAAGATAGGAGGCCACCTACCAAAGAGACCCTGGCGAGGAGGCGCCTGTACAACAGCCTGCGAAGGCGCCGACTCGCGAACAACGGGGTGCACGTTTGGATTTGCTGAAGGAATGCCAGGGGGAGTGATCAGCGAAAGGCCCATATACGATACAGTAAAAAGAAAAGTGCGTGCTCACGTCTCCACTGTGCCCACGAGGGCAATTCTGGGCGCGGCGCCTCCATGACGGGGGGCGGAGGGGGCGGTGGGGCAGGGGCAGGGGCTGCTGCCTTTCCCTTTCGCCTGGTGGCACTGGGCTCGGGGCGTTTGTGTACGACACGCCAGCCAGGACGAGCGGGGGCATCTGGAATGGGGGCCTCATCGATGGCGGGCCTGGAGGGGGAGGTGGCCCCGGGGGTGGAGGCATGAGCTCCTCTGGAAGATACTTGAGAGGGAGGCAGGGGGGGCAGCGTCAGTCAACTATTGTGTGGAATGATAATCGGGTAGGGAATGGAATAGATCACCTTGGGGCGCCAGTCTGGGGAGTACTCGCCGCCGGCACTGTGTTTGGCTTTGACGGCCATCAGCTCGGCGATCTCGCTGGAGGATGGGTAGGCGATGAATGATGGTGGAAGTGGTCAGAGGGTGTTGGGGGAGGCGAGGAGGGTGCTCGGGACGTACTGTTGCAATGCACGACGCTCATCTCGTAGCTTTCCGACTTCCTGGAGAAGGATACGAACTTCGCTCGCGAGTGCTTTGCTAAAGTCATTCAAGTATCTGGAAGGGAGGAAAATCGTTTGCCTAAATTTGCAGGCATCAGATTGAGGAGGGGGAGGACGTACTTCGGGGTAGAGGTGGGGGAGAAGGGGACACCTGGTGGCTTGTTGGAAGCCATTTGCGTGGACGGGAGCGACAATGGGACTTAGATGTCGTGAGAGATGAAAGCTGTCGAATGTTAGCTGAGCTGAGCCTTGCTGCCAACGTCTGGCGGCGCTTGCAAACTGACCTTGCCTGATTTGGGGCCGTGGACCCCGCAACTCGAAGCGGGTCGGGATGGCGCTGACATACTTCAGATCCCCAGTCACTCTTCGTTTGTCTGTCCAACCCAGTATCACTGTACTTGGGTCTTGTCCAGCTGTTGCGGCAGGACTGAAGTGCCGTGGCTTTATAATATATATTGGTGGCGTCGTGCCTAGGCTCGCAGAGCTGACAGCGGATGTACGTTTGCGCAACATGCGATTGGCGATTGGGGTCATTTGTCATGGGCACGGGCACGGGCACTGGGCACTGGCACTGCGGGCACCGACAAGTGAACGTGCCAACCCTCAATCAACTTTCACGCAGCACAGACCGACAGCCGCATATCCTGCTTTGGACTAGCATCCAAACCTTGGCACCGTGGCACTCAGGTAAATGTAAATGTGGCCTGTGAGATCGGAGCATCAACTAATTTTATTTGACTCGTACGGCTTGATCAATTCAGTTTCACGCTTGTTCTAGGCCCACGAGATGAAAGTCGTTTTAACTTGCCAGATCTTCGGGGTGCTTTTTCTCTACCGTTCTAGAGCACTGACCACAACTAGGCTAGTGCCAGGCCGACAATTACCATTAATAATCAAATTGGTGCCAACATTGGCATCAATCGGATGCAGACACGTCCGTGTCGGATCTCAACATCCATACAAACTGTGTGTGAGACGCACTGGCGCTCCTGCTTTGCCGTAGCGAACAACTTCCCAGCCTCCTTAGCAGTCGGTTGAAATTTTAACACTCGTACTTGTCGCACACCCATTTTACAGTCCAGCAGCAGTACCCCTGTAGATGCGAGCCCGTTCTCATCGTGACATCGAGTTTCCAGCACCCACTAGCGAGGAATCTATAGGCATCGTAGATCCTCTCCCCTCGATTCTCGGCCCATCACTACGGTCGTGTCTCAGATACCCCATATTCTAGGAAATCACACTATGATCTTTTGCATTTGTGATATTACAATTGCGCGATCCGTATATGCGTAATCCCCGTATAGTATAGTACGTCACACTATTAGTTATCTGTCTTCGGTATTCGCGCGCCTTCCTATTGACGACTGTACAGTTACAGCACCATGGTACCAGTTTCCCTCTCAGCCACAATATTACATAGATGCTGACAACAGACTTTCCTGCACCATGGTGTCATATATTCGCCCCAGTCAGGTGGGTGTAAAAAGGTATCCCCTCAATGCCGACGACCACGGTGGCATGTCGTATGCAGCGTGTAGGGGAACATCTGCCCTTGCGCACACGACCTGATTTAAAGCATGGCGATGTCGTGCGTGCCGCGATGTCATGTTCTGGATGAGTGACGGCAGCTCGAATATTCCGTAACCACCAGTAGGCATAGTTCAGTGTCCTGCTATCTATGATCCGGATCCGCACCTCTTCCCAAGCTGACAAATGGGCGCGCATCAACGAGCGCTGACCGGGAAATGGGGGATGATCATCGATGCACACCCGGCATTGCGGAGACCACCCTCAAATCAAGTCCGCGACGCAGCGGTCGTGCCACCTCGGGCTCTAATCAACATGCGGGAGAATAACTCTTTGAGCCCTTTGTATGGAAGTTTTCATGTAGATTTAATACGTTTTGGAGCTATTGGTGTACATAAGGAAAACCCAAAGTCTATGACTGCTTAGAATCAAATTTAAGGCATGGTTTTAAGTTGAATTTACCTTTTTGGGGGGGTTCCTGATGCTAGGATGCTAGGCAAGGATGAATATTGACGAATGCTCAAAAGGCGGGAGTTCGGAGATGCTCGTAACAACCGTGTCGAGGTTCCATGGGTTACTATCTCACTAGTCATGAAGTCACGCAAAAACATAGGGGGGCTTACTTGGGAGTGCGTCCATAATCAGCGCGCTCCGAGGTACGACTTGAAGGAGTCAGGACGTGGAGGCAGAGCTCTAACGAAGAAGCATATCGTCCTTCGCGTATAGCTTATCAATACATTGCACACCACGAGGGCGGGGTTGACAGTCAGTGCCAGCCAGCATCGACGCCACGTTTTCCTCATGTCATACCGTTCCGCATGTATACGTGCTGAAACTGGTTGACACCTACTGAACGACAATACCACCTTCCCATAACTAAATGACTGAACTGCGGCATAGCCAGCGGGAGAAGGATGACTCAAGGGCAGAGTGGACCGTATGCCCAAAGACAGCGTGGCTAGTAGTAGCCTCCCATGTCCGGAACCACTCCCCATTCCGCATGCTAACAAGGACGATTCTTGGACCGTCTACTGTCTGGAAGATATTGGGCAGTGTTTCATGCTGCCCATGGCGACCCAGCGACCACCGCCTGTCGTGTCGAGGCGTGAACACAACCACCTGAAGGGGTAGACGAGCATGATAAATGAGCAGGATCTTCAGCAAATAATCGGAGAAGCCATGTGAGGGGTAGGAGCCGGGTCGCACGACGATGTTGCACCTTAAAAATCGACAGTCACAAAACCCAGGTAGCCGATGGGTCGTATGTCACCTTCGAGAGCACCACAGGGAAGAACGCCGACTCGGAAGTTCCAATTGTGAATGACTAGTAGTCACACGCAAAAGCCAGCCAGGCCAGTTACTTTTTTTTTGAAAATAAACCGGAGAGTGCCTTTTTCGTAAACCAATTCCATGAATTGCGTGCGGCTATGGCAATGGTTGTCTGCGCACCGGCGCAAGGTTCAGGACGACCTGAGCACTGCACGTCCCGCGTCGTACGGCTACGGCTCCGTTACCCAACTCACAGGCCGCCGCATAACGCGGGCCAACGCACGGCGACAGCCCGCGCGCGATACGTTCCTCGGACGATGCCTTGAATCGCGCGATCTGGACACTAGGCTCCGAGAAGCCCTGTCTCTCGCACCATGTGACCCCGATTAGACGGACTCGTCGCCCCCCCGCGGCCGGCGGTCTGCCGCGTGACTTGCGGCAGGACGCGGGGTCTGCCGAGTACGATTCCTTCGCGCTACTGCTGGGAGCGAAGCTGTCCCATGTGGTAGCGTGTTTCGGGGATGTGTGCCGACAGTGCACGAGAAAGTTGGATGGAATTATCTGGACACGTAGAAAGGATAAAATGCTTCGCGTAACGTTTCAAGGGAACTTTTTACTGCGGAAGGGAGTGACGTAGGTGTCCAGTACCGTGATGGAACGGCTGCTGAACCAATTGAATATATGCAGAGTGGAAGCCTACTACAGACGACACTAACAATATTGGCAGTGCTTCAACTTTGTACATCATTGTAGGTCGTTAAGTGTTGAAGTTCTGATGTCAGTAGTACGTATGTGCTGCCGCCGCACTTCCCTGAGTGCACTGTGCACAACTTATCTCGTGAAGACTAAACATCCGCGGGGACATGTGCGAATGTTTTTCGCCGCGGTTGTTGGCGATAGCCGGCCAATGAAGGGTGTGGGATATGATAAAGACACAGACATGACGAGATCTGATCCTGATCTAGATTGCCAGGGCCAACTACTGTATCATCTATCAGCACCAATCACAAATTTGATGTGAGGCTCCTCGTTACGCTACATTAAAAATAAAAGCATGCTGACATCGGTTGGGTTACCTGGTTACCGCGGAGTTTTGTCAGTTGTAATAGCCTCAGACCGCGCGGGGCCAGAGTCACTGGCAGAACTTTTGATACTTGCGCAATCGTACTTCTGCTTCTGCTTTGCCAGTGGATATAACATGCACAGGGTCACAGTGGGCACCACTCGACCTCGACGACCTCAATCATTTATCTGCCTCGTCAGGACGTCGTCAAATCAAGTTCTCAGGCTGTCGAGACCGCCATCATGCACAGCGATTAAAGACATTGTTTAAATGCGGGGCTTGAAACCGAAAAAAAGAGCTGGCACGTTGCACTGGCACTGAATGGACACTTGCAATTTCTGTTACACCCACCTTTCCTCAACTTTGATGGTCACATACCACTAGTAGTGGCCTAACCATCAAAAAATCAAATGAGATAAGGCAGATAGAATACAGGAAGCATCAGAAGTCGGTGAGATTTCTGATGTGAACGTGGTCTTCGTATTCTGACTGATTAAGTTGCTGATCCCTCGGAAGTGGCTTTTCTGGCGTTGCAGGCGTAACTAACTAAAAAATGCCCTAATTCTGTAGCTCTGTTTCTTTGCTCTTCGTCTGCTTACACTTCGCCAGCTGGAGTGGTTAGTTGGGCTACCGCTTTTCTCTCCAATAGATAATCACGCTTGTAAGCTCAGGATGAGATCATGATAGAACTGCTTTTTTAGGAGAATGCAAGACCCACTTCGAGGTTCAACGTATCGAGTGAAATGGTGGGACAAAAAGAATATGAAATGGATTGGTTGCAAAGAGGTAGTAGGCGGTGCCAGCAACCTTCCTGAGTCCATCTGATAATGTATAATGTGTATCATTCTCCGCGGGATCATCGGAAGAGCGTCTCGCTAACACCTGACGTCTTGGTTGTATGGCGATTCGTCTTCCCAACCATATTTTTACTCTTCGCAGCACCAGCTCACGCTCATTCTTATCCTCCTGAGCGGGACTCGGGTTGTTGTCTGTCTTCCTTTCACATCCCCGACGGAGACGACTGGTCGTTCTCTTTCTTCTTCGCCCATGGTCGTCGCAGCTTCAATAGGCAATGGCCTGGCTTTTCTGGCCAGAAGTACCGCCAACACAATTAGTTCCATCAGCAGTCCTTTAGCTACGCCTTATACAAACTATGAGAGTGGCTTCATAACCGTAAGATTTCACTATGAGTCCGTGTGTCGCCAAACCATTGATATCTCTCAAAAAGGCGATTGTGGGGGCAGCGTCCCTTTCGGCCTTCTCGGTGATATTTTTGTTTTTTGTGAGTACTACTGCCTTTCCTCTTGACATGACTTGATTGACGTCACAGCTTAATGTCATTCGCCCTCATTCACGTCTCGGAGATTATACACACATCCCAGTCATTTTTGGCTCGCTAATCGTGTCCAATCTCTTGCAATCCATTGGCACTATCGTCAATATCCGATGGGTCGTCATCGGCAGCGTTTCGGCAGGGACACTATGCAGTTTTCAAGGTGTGTCCACTCTAGCCGTTGCATATACACACCCTGACAACTTCACCACTGCCTATCATTTAGGCGGCATCAAACAAGTTGGCAATGTCGGCGCAGCTGTGTGGTGAGGAAGGTACCTCTATCGTGACCTTGCTATCGACTCGGCTTGTTTCCAGGTCATTTTCGCTCGCGCTGCACGCCTTCCTTCTTCTGTTCATGCGTATACGCATATCGACGCACAGCAAGTGGTTGACGCTTGGCCTAGGATGGTCCTTCATCATCTTCGTCGTTGCTATCGGCCCTTTGGCAATCCAGAAGAAAGCCCTGGGTCCCTACTATGGGCCCTCTGGATTCTGGCACGCCGCATAATAGCCTGCACCGATACCCCCGCTAATTGTTATTGCAGGTGCTGGATCACAGAGCAGTACCCCGCCGGACAAGCTGTCCTGGAATACATGCTCGTAAGCATTGTCTTTAAGATCGGGTACTCATATCAACTGCGTACCTTTTTTCATTCAGGAGTGGATGTCTGCTCTCTTAAGCTTCGTGCTTTACGTTACGATCCTTCTTCGTGTTCGAGGAAACCTCATCCAAGACACCACTGGAAAGTGGTCCCTCAGATGGGTCCCACGCAGCGAAAGCTGGCAGCTTGCGTTCGCCAGAGATTACCTTGACGACTCCACCATCAAGATAGCTGCAATTATCGTGTGGTAAACCTGATTCATGTCCCTCTTGCGGCCATTACTAATTCGAAGGCACCGGTTTCCAGGTATCCCGTACGTGTTACGCCTCCGAACGTGAGACAAGTCCGTTCAACCGGGCCCTGCTTTAGGTGATATACACCGTGCTCATCGTCCCAATCTCAATTGCACGCTTCGCAAGCTATGCCGGTGCCTCTGTGCCACACGGTTTCACCTTTCTGGCCGACTTGATATTTGCTCTCGGCGGTTGGTTCTCCACCGATGTATACACCCCAACGCCCATGTCTCACGCCGCCATCTACTATAGGTTTTGCCAATTTACTACTCTTCCTCGGCACGCGCCGTTTCATACCCGACCCCAACACGATACCTGATCTCTCGACGCCTCGATCGCGTCTGGACAAGGGATCCTCTCGGGCGGTTGGCATCACGCCCTTCAAACTCACGCTCAAAGATGCCGAGGCAAAGCCGGGAAGGACGACGAGGACGGACTCAGAGACGCTTGACCCTCGCGAGAGCGTGGGCTCGTTTTTGAGCGTTGCTTCGCACGAGTCTATGCTACCGCTCAATCCTCGATGGTAAGGGAGTGGATTCTGACGTAAGGGCTGGGAGTTGCGTCAACCTCTTGACTGGGTATTATTGTATCTCCGTAGCCGTAGACTGTGTTAATAGTGTCATTCTTCTGGTCGCATTTAGGAATGTATCAGCCGCCCTCCCCTATTCAATGGTGAGAATACTTCAAGGACCCGGCGGTTGCTGCTTCTGTCCGCATGGCAGGCGTGGTCATCGAACCATAGGGGTCGACAGAAAGGAAGTCGGAGGCAGGTGTGTGGGTATAAGGTTTGTAATTTACAATAAGTGAGGTGAGGGACACTATAAACAAGTGTGGTAATGGGCTGGTCCTGAAATCACGGTTTCTATGGCTAGTACATGGGCGCAAGCGCGAAACGGCGCACAAGGAACGGCGGCTATCATAAATGAAGAATCATCACCAAACTCCTGCATGTACCCACGGGTCTTCTGACACAACCGTGCCCTTTTCCATACCGACGGCAGTCTCATCAACGACGGTGAGATCATCCCAATCTTGCTCCTCGTCCTGGAGCACGTTGCTGCCCATGATGGAGATAGGGGCTCCAGCGGAGCTGAAGGCATCCTCCAAACGAGTAAGGGCGTCTTTCGCGTTTTCGTCCAATGAGGTGACTGGCACGTAGTCCGAAGTGACCGGAGGTTCAGCCAACACGTCACCTTCCAGTGTCGGGAACACGCGCAATTTGAGGTTGTAGGGTCCGTTGTTGACGTGTTCGACACACTCGGAAAGTTCCTCGCACACGTCTTCGAGATCTACCGTGAGGCACTCTACGTGAATATGACGTAAAGAGCCGCTGGCAGCTGCCAGCACACGTAGGGTGGACGGTAGCTGGCAGGGCGAAAACAACGGGGTGAGGCGCACGCGCTCCAGAGCCGGAAGGGAAAGGCGTTCTGCAGTACACACGATGCCACAGCTAAGCGCCACGCTGCACAGATGAGATCCGGCGCGGTGAAGAATATGGGAGCCCCATCTTGCATTCTCCATTGGCGATGCGTTCTCAAATGTACCAATCTCGATCGTCTCAAGCTGGCACCGGACAGGCAGATCGGCCGATGCGAAAAGGGGGTCGCCCAAGTAGGTGTTATGAATGGCAAGATGACGCAGGGTAGGGATGGAGAAAAGGTTTGGCAGAGTCGCGTTGGTCGCACATGTGCGCGTGTCGTTGGGAGAATGTGGGTGGCGCAATGGACTGTGCCATGTGTCGGGCGACGGCAGCGCACGAGCAACGCAAGTAATGGAGAGAGATTTTAGGTTAGGTAGCGCGAGGGCAATGCCCACGACGGTCCGCTCGCTCCTATTTACTGTTAAGAATGGAAGCCGGGATGACGCACAAGGTGACTCACAATGAGGTATGGATCGCATCTCGGCAAGGCTCGATGGCGAGATCTGAGAGCTGCTCCAGTCCAGAGAAAGATGATATCGCTGATGAGGAAAGTTCGGTAGAAAGGTGGAGAGAGAGAGTTCGAAGACGTGGTGTGAGGGAAATAATTCTACAAAGTGCGTCGGAAGAGGCTGCTTGTGTGACGGCAACAGCATTTGAGTTGTTGCCGGCGGTGGTGCTGATATCGAGTGTGCGTACATGGTGCGCATGGTGGACTGGCACGTGATCAAGGAAGTGTTGGAGCTTGGCAAGCGAGGATATGGTAACCGACTGGAAACAGTTTTAGCATGATCATCATGATTGAGACCACAAGCCAACGTACGTACGCTGTATAGGGCCGGCAAGCAGAGGGTATGATTATAGCGGGAGACCAGGGAGAGCGAGTGAAGCGCCTTGATGTCGAGCAGCTGGGTGATTGTGAGCTGTATCTCGGCTGGGAGGGAGAGCCAGTGGCATGAGGGGGATGAGGGCGAGGACGAAAGGATCATGGCTGGGGATGTTGGAGGGGGTACGGTCGGCAGGGGTAAATCCAGTAGCATGAGTGATGAGGAGGGCCTATATATGTACGTACGGCCATTTGTGGGGAAGCATCGACTGGTGACCGACTAGCACGGGACACCGATGCCGGCTGAAATGCGCTGCGTGTGGAGGGGCCTTCCGAAATTCCATGGAAAGGTGCCTTTTCCTGGGTCTGAGATCTATCTCAATGTGCCCGTGATCGACGTCTAACTATCCACATATCGAAAAGGCCAACTCTCTTACCAGAAGGCCGACTGATGTGTACAGTGGCGTCGCTAGACGCTCACAACGCAGGTCAGCGTCCTCGCATATCGGCTCCTTCCGAACCCCCTTCCACGCGCCCAATTTTCGGCTTGAAGCGAAGCGAGGTCTCGCCATACCGTACTTACGTTCCGGATCAGATCTCCCTTTCTTCGCAAAACAGATCAATCACTCTGCGTTGTCACGACCCACATCCCCCGAGCTCAACGGGCGGTGTATTCCTATCCCAAGACCCAAACTTCCCGGCCGGACCTTCCGGTTCAACCGATACATCATATGTATCACCACAGACCATCGATCACCCACCGATCATCAACATCCCCCAGTCGCAGCGCAAGCCCCGTCTCTAATATAGGGTACACCTCATCATGTGAGTAGCCTACGGTTGACATGCGCCACAAGTCGGTCGATTTTACTGTGATGCATGCTCGTGTCCCGTTGTTGTCGGCCAATATAGCCTTCGGCCATAAGAGTACCTGAACTTGACGCATCTGCTTCACTCCCCGACATCGCTTTACAGCTACCTGTCACCCTTACCCAGTGAATCGGGGCCGTCTTCGCGGATATTCATAAGACCATATACTAAGGGCGCCAATACGACTCTGGGGAGTAAGCTGCCCGATGGTTCTGGACCGTACTGTATTTGTACCTGTGTTCCCCTCACAAATTTGCGACAACACTTTTTTCATCCCTTTTAGGCCCAAGCCGTCTCTGATTGATCCGAGACCAGATAACCATTGAATTACTGTTGCAAGAGCTTGTTTTCTCCTCTTCTACCGCATTTGGCCAGTGCGATACATGTGGGAACAGGTTCATAATGCTTCCTCTCTCTATTGACCGCCAACCGCCACGTATTGCGATGCATCCTTTTCCCGACGCTTTCGCTCTCATGTTGTGTAAACGGGCACGGATCTTGAATTAGCATTTCCTTGTGTATGGAGGTATTGGCTGCAACCTCAGGCCTCATATATGGCCTCATATGCATCACATTCTGCACTGCACTAATGTGGTTAGATTTATGTGGAGCCGGTGTGGAGCCGGACTGGTCGGATACAGTACGGGTACTATTCACCCATTACTTGAAACACGTGCTAGCAAAAAGTAGAGCACAGCAGCGCACAATGACATTGACGCTAGCGCGTCATCGGTCTCCATCCAGCAGATCTGTAATCACGGCTGAAATTATTGTAGCGCAGCATTGACCGGGTTAAAGGACCGTGGCCCCTTTTCACGGTCCTTGAAGCGTATAATATATATACAGTTGACTTTCTCATAATGCATAATGCATAATCGTTAACCATTTCTTTTTTCCCCAAGTAACTCCACTCAAAAATTGATATGGTTATGATGACTATCTATGTCTACCTATCCTTCCATTTACACGCACTCCTGAGCCATGAGTAAAGAATTGGAAGCAACCCGATTGCTAAGCGCCCGATGCATTATGAGAAAGTCAACTGTATATAAAATTAGTCCCGGATATCCGTTGTAGCAAGTAGAACAGTGTTATCAAATCCAGATATTCCCAGTTTTCAATACGCCTTGTGGTACATGCCACTACATGTGCTCGCTCACTCAGCAAATATGCCTCCACCGTAGAATTTGCCACATGTACATTGCATTTTATAATTGAGAACCATGAATCATAAGCACGCTGTGTTTCCTTGGAACACGTGGAACCCCAACGAAACGCGCTCACGTGACTTCATTGCCCCAACCACCAGAAGGGGAAGAAGGGAAGGGAAAGGAGCTGACGCCCGACGGGAGCGCTCCGGCTGGCCGTGAGACGGGAGCTTCAACGTGATTGTGGATAACTTCCACGGAAAGTGTAAGTCCCTGGGCCGCGAATGGTAGCAAGAGGAAAGAAAAGACGACAACGAGTGTGAGTGTAGTACGAGCACAGTGTAAGAGTGAACACACCCAGAATTGCGTGCGTGGCCCCACCGGTCGGAAAGCACCCCAACAATTAGAGGTACATAAGCCGCATGAGGTGGCCACTGTCCTACGCTCTGCTACACCACCCCTTTTTTTTCGGCTCCATCATTCTGCGATGTCCTCTGTCCCTCTGTCCGCTCCGGACGTGGCAAAGCTTGATAATGACTTCCGCCTCCGAGAAGCTGAGCCAGCTGACCTCAACATACCTGACAATTATGTAGACTACACGCTCAAAAATACCAAGCCACTGCCACCTATCACGTGGAATAACTGGTGGAAGGAACTCAATTATCTATCCCTTGCCATTCTCTTAATAGCACCATCCATCGCTCTTTATGGCGCATTTACCACTAAACTTCGCTGGGAAACTGCCATTTTTGCCACATTTTATTACTTCGTCACTGGTCTCGGTTAGTGTCTAGACCTGTGAAATTTCCGTCCCTGCAAGGGACTTTCGATGCGTTCTCGCTGCTCACAACTGTCGACCATAGGCATCACCGCAGGCTACCACCGTTTGTGGGCCCACCGCTCGTATAATGCGTCCAAGCCTCTGCAGTACTTCCTTGCTGCCGCAGGTGCTGGTGCCATGGAAGGATCTATCAAGTGGTGGTCCCGTGGACACCGCGCGCACCACAGATACACGGATACGGATCTTGATCCGTACAACGCCCATCGCGGCCTCCTGTGGTCCCACGTTGGTTGGATGATCGTGAAGCCACGACGCAAACCCGGTGTTGCGGATGTCTCTGACCTTAGCAAGAATGAGGTGGTCCGATGGCAACACCGTTGGTATGTCTGGCTCATCCTCCTCATGGGTCTTGCTGTCCCCACTGTTATTCCGGGTTTGCTTTGGGGCGATTGGCGTGGGGGATATGTATATGCCGGTGCTGCCCGTCTTGTCTTCGTTCACCACTCAACATTTTGTGTCAACTCCCTGGCACACTGGCTTGGTGATGCCCCATTTGACGACAAGCATACTCCCCGTGATCATGTCGTCACTGCGGTAGTTACTCTCGGTGAAGGCTACCACAATTTCCACCACCAGTTCCCCTCGGATTTCAGGAATGCCATTCGGTGGTACCAGTATGACCCTACGAAATGGTTCATTGCCTTCTGTAGTTGGCTTGGTCTCGCATCTCATTTGAAGGCAAGACTGCTGTCTCCAACCTCCCGTATGTAAGGCTAACATTCTCACTAGACCTTCCCTGAGAACGAAGTGAGGAAAGGGCAACTCACGATGCAGCTCAAGCGTCTGCGTGAGACACAGGATGAGCTTACCTGGCCTCAGGAGAGTACTGATCTTCCTGTTATCTCGTGGCAAAGCTGTGAGCCCAAGTCAGAGCCCTACACTTGGTTTGAGCTGATTGGTGTTTCTTCAGTCCAGGAACAGTCACAGAAGCGGCCGTTAATACTTATAGCAGGTTATATTCATGATGTATCTGCCTTTATCGAGGAGCATCCCGGTGGCCGCCATCTGCTCGTGAAGAATATCGGTAAGGATGCTTCAACCGCGTTTTTCGGTGGCGTCTATGACCACTCGAATGCTGCTCATAACGTATGTCTCGTCATTTTGGTTGCGTGTTATAACTGATAGCCTGGAACACAGCTACTCTCTATGATGCGGGTGGGTATTCTCCACGGTGGTGCACCGCATGGCCTTGAAGACAAGGCCGTCCCTCCATCACAACGCTTGCGTGTTGCGAGGCGTAACGAGTTGTCGAGCCCGTACAGCTCTGCCGCCATGTCAGATGGCGAAGGGATGCTCGGTTGAGGTAGAAAGAAGATTGAGTAAAACCAGGAGTAATGAAACGAGTGTGACGAGCCCGATGTCGAGACGATGATTTCGAAATAGCTCAAAGAGACAGCTTTCCACTTGACATTTCCATGTTGGCATGTTAGAATACGCATAAACCAATCACTTGATCACATAATATTTGATGAACAGACAGAGATACTAATGAGGCGCGTCGTGGCCGAGAGGGGTTTGCGTGGCTGTTTCCCGTAAAGTGCCTCGAACATTCTGGACTCGTACAGCCTCGTTAGCTAGGTGGTTCTGTTGCGATGTGAGAGGTCATAAGGTGGCCGAGTTTTGGATCATTATATTGCACTATGTTCTACAGAGCTCGGCACGGCAGTAATAAGGTCTCGACGCGACGGCTCCTTGGCCCTTACGTGAAACGGAACTACTGTAGCCAAGCGTTGCTTGCCAGTTTCGCAGCATCATTTTTGTTGGCAAATTGTCAGGGTCATTCGGGAAATACTGTAGTACCTGAGATGGTATGAGGTCGGATAGCACAAAAAGACCAACCAAAAGCACGGGTGAAATGAAATAAATGGACATAAACTTATAATGAGTTGAGGTGTTCGGAGGAATTGGAGAAGCGGTGATAAAAAAAAAAAAGTGCTCTGCAGAATCGTGACGGTAACGATACCTCAATAATATATTGCAGCTTTGTCGTAGCTACCTGAGAGCTCGGATATCCACCCAATCACCGAGAGTCGCCGTCGTCCGCGGCAGATCCAATCGATCTGGTGCGCTCAAGGTGGTGTTGACGGTTTGGACGGCGCCATGAACACGTCAACGGACAAGTCAAATCGACCTGACGGTTAGCGCTTTAGGCACTTACGGGGACATAACCGGGACACAGAACATGACGTTCGGAGCGGCGAGAACTGGTAGTGAACTACGTAATTTTTTTTTTAATCCAGCCTGAGAGCGAGAGTTCCCAGCCGAGGAAGTCGCGGTCGGGTCCAAGACCTGACTTCGCTCTCGTGGTGCCGTAGCGCCGCACGGAGCTAAACCGCCCAGAAATTCTAATGAAGCTTCTAACCACACGGGAGCGAACAGGATAGAGCGTAACACGCATTTCTATTTTTTTTTTTTGGGGTGCGAATTCTCAAGTCATTTTGATTTCACAGCCATTGCATCATGACACTCGCCTGGCGTAAATCTTTATTTCTTCTTCCGGCCGATTCTATCTTCTACTTATCAGCGCGCAGATAATAGCCCTCTACTACTCACCCCAGATCCTTAGTGTCTCGGGTACCCGTATCCTCCAGCAGCCGCCACTGGGGTGTGTATTCTGCCCCTGATATCTAGCAATTGGACTGCGCAATGTTGGGCACGGTAAGCTAGCTGCGCTGACCCCATCAGTGGCGTCTCGTGATATAGTTCCACTGTGAGATTGTCAGCTGAGTTCCTGGGCCATGCATAGCAAACAGCAGGTGTTCAATACTAGGACGCCCGCTTGTCAGCCTGGCTTATATGGGCGCAACACATCGAGCTTGCTCCTGTCATTAACAGGCCGTTGTGTCTCAACAGCAATTCTCCAGCGTTGGCCGATCCGAACATGGCGGGGACCTAGGAAGAAAACTTAATCTATGTGGGGAAACATTGGGCGTGTCGGAGCGTGCACTGCGCCTCAGATTAGACCCTTCATGCAGAGGCAATGGCTAAACTGGGAAGGTTGCATCATTTTGGCATGTAGATAATGCGGTACCGCCCCTTACAGCGTCGCGTTTTCGGTGACATTTTGATAAGCCCTGACCGCCGACATGTGAGTTAGTTTCATCACTATCAGATTTATATCCCATGAACATCACTTCCGTCCTGGCCTTCCATTCATCTTCATCTTCGTCGTCACCGCCCTACCATTTGTAGATCGCCCACATCGAGATCCATTTTTCAAGGAGTTTCTTTCCACACGGAAGCACTCTATCAACGCCGCGGCGCAAATCTGGGCTGCCGAGTTTCACTTATGCAGGATCCTCGGCCGTGTGCCGGTTTACTGACTCGCGCAGCATCATAACTATGATCGCACTCGGTCTGATCTTGTGTTGATCCTTGGAATCTTCGCTGATCCGGCGCCCGGTGGAGGGGAAACTTGTTACATGTGTGTTCATTCTACGATGCAAGCCCCCCCATCGAAAACGAAAGCTGTTGAAACTCGGAGCGCCGGAGCGCCGGAGCGGAATGGACCTCGTGTAGATATCATACATACATGCTAATTAGTATAGTCTACTACTGTAGTACATAGCTTTTAGCATCAAACACTTAGAGCGTACTGTAGCAAGCCTAGTTGCTGTGAGAGTAGTAGCTGCCCAGATAGGTGTTGGAAAAGTGGGGTGATAGGAACCTAACGATTTCGTGAGCGGTGAGACGGTGATAGGAAACGTACCAGATCGTTCAGGCACGGGCAAGGCGGGGCGTGGCACACGACGAGTCCAGATCGTCGCAGCGGTAGGATGCTAAAAGGGAGAGAGAGAACAGAGAGGCACACGACGAAGAGGAGAAGAAGGACACACACTTGAATACTACTGAGTGATACTGATGTCATCCTTGAGTGAGGATGTCACAGGGCGGCTTGCACAAGGGCAAGAGAACCGCCAATGGCATGTGAGGATGCATTTGACCCCAGGTGTGGTAGGCCTGTCTAGGCCTGGGGTTGGTAATACAGGTCAGACTCTTAGTCAGTGTATGTCAGGGCTTTGTCATGCCCCTCAGTCAGCGTCTTAGTTAGCCAGATGACCAGGATATGGTCGTGTCAGCAGTAGTAGTCAACTTGTACCAGTAGTATTTGTATGTGTGCGCGTACGGAGATGAGACTCTAAGTTGAGTCTCCTTGTCCAACAAAGAGTAGTGACTTCTGTGCTATTGTCTCTGGGAGACGCCGTGGCTTGTTTCACCTTCTTAGGTTTCCTGTGCTTTATCCTTTGTGTGCCACGCGTTGCAGGCACCCCGAACATCGACTCTAGCTCGAGCACTATCAACGAGTCTCTGAGGAGCAACGAGAGCTACTTCCCAGCAAATATAGTGTAACCGGCCTGGGGTGATGGTTCAACACCATCGCGCCCCTGTAAGTTGCGGAACCGGCCAAATAGAGGACTCTGACCCCGTTTCATGTTCGTGCCCCGTTTCATGTACATCAGCTTGTGATTTCTTGAGTGGCTTGTGCCATTGGTTGTTATTGTTCTGGCTTTAAAATAGGTAGCACTGCCCCTTCAGGCCTAGGCCTGCCCTCAAGTACTATGTACTATAAATAGGGGACTCATTACGCCTGGTAGAGGCAAGTTGAGTCTCTTGTCTCAATACTAGCAGTGTTCTACTTCATTGCGGGTGGCTACTGAGTCGGAGCTCAGCAAGCGGTAACCCAGATATCGACATCGACTTGCAGGTCGACTTCATCTCTATAAGCTTCTAGGTCGCTTCGAGACCTAGCTTGTCGACTTAGTGTGTCTATTGTTGCTGTCAAACCCTTGGCGGTGACATTAGACTCAACTTTCTTTCAATACGGCTAGCAGTTCAGAAGGGACACTGCAGATCACGACCATCGATTGGGTAGACGCCGTGCAGGCAGAAGGAACCACAGAGTCCGATACATTTCCAAGGAGCACCCAGCCAATCCCACAGACCGGGATATACAAATCATCGTCACACCAAGAGGCAAAGCACCAACTAACCCAAAGCTGGTGTGCATCCACGACGACAAGTGGAAGGAAGTCCATTGGGACAGCGGACGATACACCGTAGGGCGACAGTCCCACAACTACACGACTACGACACCGAGGGATCAGAAGCTGACGAGCTTCTCGACGAAGAGTTAGAAGAACCAGAGGTTTCTCAGACACAGAGTCAGACGAGGCGGTCAACGAATCGACGACGCCTTCAATAAAATCAAGATCACCCCAGTGAAGAAAAAGCACCAGTATTTCCTATCAGAACCCTCACTCCACTCCAAGGACTACCCACCGACGCCTTACCATCAGGAGTTAGAATCCCAGCCTCGCCCAAGCCATGTCTACGCAAACCACTACCGCTACAGCAGTTGCGCACAACCATCCATGACCACCCAAAGCGCACCACAACACATCCAGAACGTCCTCAGACAGGTCCTTAAAAGAACAGGACCTCCAGGAGGATCCGGTGGAGGACCGGAGGACCTGGAGGGCCAGGAGGACCTGGGGGACCTGGGGACCACCAGGACCAGACCGAACGCACCACAAGTACCAGTGGCAGCAGCCCCGACGTAAAGACCATGGGAGCACTCCCACAAGTCTTCACGGGGGACAGATCCAAAGCAGACGACTTCATCGAAGAAGTAAAGGATACCTGCATCTGAATGCAGACGTAGCAGGCTACAACTCCCCATTCAAAAAATCGCCTTCACCCTCACCCTCATCAAGGCGAAAACACGGCCCAATGGGTCAGGGATATGGGCGAATGGATCGACAGACTGCAAATGCCCCAAGACAACATCCCAGCACTATGGGACCAATTTCTCTTGGAATTCAGCCAACAGTTCCAAGATACCCAGGCGGCTCAGCGAGCCCAAAACAAGATCAGGGATTGTCGGATGAAGGGGTCCGACTACGACGAATATATTACCAGGTTCGAAAGCCTGGCAAGGAAGGCCGGATACACACTAGGGAACGAGGAAACGTACAACATCTTCCTCCAAGGGATCCCTGCATCGCTCCTACACGACACCCTGAAGCCGCCCATCCCTCTCAACTATCACGACCTCAAGGAAAAGGTCAAAACCATCGCACAGGGAAAAACCATCATAGATGGTATCCTAAAGAAAACTCTGGGAGCACAATCGCCGTTCCAACGGTTC